>RQTK01000383.1:90257-155954 GCA_003991915.1 Elysia chlorotica | reverse complement strand
CCCCCCCCTTCAATCCCACTCTCATCTCTACCCCATCTCTCTCTTTTCCCTCTACCCCTTCTTTATCTCACTATTTTTTCTTTATCTTCTTCTCTTTCCTTTCTATCTCTGACCCTCTAACTCCCACTCCTTCAGTCTATCTCACCCCGCTCTGTCTGTCTGTCTGTCTGTATGTATATATAATATTATATATATATATATAGAGAGAAAGAGAGAGACAGAATTTTGTGTAAAAAGATTGGTCATAAATGATTATTTTATGTCTAACTATGGTAATTTCAAAAGTTCATCTCTTACCATAAGAGACATATTGACGCTGCGAAGTTGCCTCTGTTCTTCTAATGAATACAGCTTGAGAAAGCTATCTAGAAAAGAGAAAAAGTTGAGGAGATTGTTCACATGCTTAATCGTTTTATGAAAGAAGATCATGAAGAAAAGACAACCTCCTAACAATCTAATCTTTGATTTTACGTTTCCCCGACGGATGCACCACAAAAACAGAGAGATCAGCTGAAATTCCTGATGAGACCTCTTGCTCTACCTTAGTGCAGGGCACTCCTGACTGAGCTTGCTGGTGTCACTTTCTTCATGATGATTTCTATATTTACTAATAATGCATTCTTTCTTTCTAATCCCTCCTTACCCCATATGCCTTTCTCCCTCCCTCTGTCTCTCTATTTCAAAGTTAATATGAATGATACTAAAGAACTTCAAACTATCCATGCCCAAGTTCACCATTTGTTGTTTTTACTTTTTTTTTTTAATCTGTCTTTTACGTGCCTTTTTATTTATTGTTAATCAGCATTGTCACAAATTAATTGCTATGGAAAAAATTTATACAAAATTTGATTTTTTTAGTGCTTTCACCAAAATCTAATCCAGAACACAACCCACTGTGTCCATTGTGTGATGAGAGTTTGGAGACAGTGTAACACACACTGTTCCAATGCCCAAGTCTTAGCCAACCAAGACAGCAGTTTGAGACCTGACCTCCACAAGGCTTTGTACTCCACCTCAGCGCAGCTGCAGAGAACTGCTGCCTTTTTCTTCAATGCCCTAGGCAAGAGAGCGCAAGCTCAGAGACCACTGCACTAAACAACAACAACAACAAACAACCAAAATGTTTTATATATAATTATCACAGAGAGTGATTTGCTTGATGTCATTCCATCAATGATGGTGTTTGAAAAAAAATTTACACTATGAAAAACATATGACAGAAAGAGAGAAGAGAAACAGACTTTTAAAGTTTACTCTGGTTTTATAGTGAGAGTCTCACCTTGAGACACAGAGAAAGTGCTGAGACCATCTGGAGACATATGCACCTCTGTAACAGCACTGGAACAGAAAAAAGAAAGAAATTGTCAAGCACCGTTTGACAACTTTCTTTATTATTTTAATTTATAATCTTTGAAATTACTATTTATATACTCATCACTCGAACATTGTGATTAAAAGCATTGTAATACATTGAGGGGATTTTGACTTCTTTAAATTCGTACAGAGACAACTATGGTTGGCATAACTAACAAAAATACAAAACAAACAAGTTTTTGGATAGGTAATGCAAACACTAAACAATTTTTAACTCACTCTTTGTGCAAGGCATACTGTAAATGGCAAGACAGCTTTTCAAGGTCCAGTTCTCGAATAGATTCTTTTTTTGATACTGGTGACAAATCTGACAAGAACCGACAGATAAAAAAAATAATAAGCCTATGGAGTTCTTTTTAATGAAGAGGCAATACAGCTTAAATTTAACAGCATAAAAAATAACAACATTATGAAAACTTTATTATTATTGTAGAAATTGTTTGTTTTTCACCACACAAAAAATGCACTTTCAGACTGTGACAGAGTAAAAGTTGAGCACAACATAAAGTATTATTGGCACTTTAGGAGGAGAATGTGTTCCATTCTTAAATTAGCTGATTTAATGTAAGGTACTGGAGCCTATATAAAGACCAATCCATTATGATTTTTTAATAAATTATACAATCCCCAGATTTTGTACCTAAGATTTTCCCATTGAAGGACTCCAATTGTTATTTTACATTAATGTTGGCGTCTCATATTTTATTCAATAATATCTCTAATGGAATGACCACATGGCAATGCAAATATATAGACATTTTTAACTAAAAAGATTATATGCAAGACAATGAACAAATGTACAGCTACATAATGTGTATGAGAAAGAGAGAAAAAAGAGAGGTAAACAGAGAAATTAACAAAACAAAAAGAGTATAGGAGTCAAGTGGAGTACTAGAAGAGTATTCTGTTGGCTAAACCGAAAAGCCCCACAAAATTAGTTTTAGTAAAATCAGTTTCTCTTTTTTTTTTTTTTATTAAAAATTCTGAATAATTGTTAAGAACAATAGAAATAAGAATAAGTCCTAAAAATTTGGATGAGGGAAGAGAACTATATTATACTGACCTGGAGGATTTATCTACAGACCCTTTGGCAATTGTGCCTTTTGTCTCATCGTTCTGAGCCTCTAGAAGCAGCTGTGCAGATGGAGGAGATATAATACTAGGGATGTGTTGAGAAGTGAACCGTTGTGGGTGAGGTGTTTTGAACAGCTGTTTTGGTGTCTGTCCGAATTCCATGATTTGTGTTTCCATGCTCCGCCGCTCTGCATCACTTTCAATACTAGGGATTAATGAGAAGATATCAATTTTTTTAGACCATTAGAAAAATGAGCTCTACAGAATGCTGCTGCAAAAATTACTCTATTAAAAAAAAACAAAGAGATTAAGCAAATAAGATCAGAATGATATTTACTATGATGATACTATGTTGGTTTCCTACATGATATGCTTCTGCAATTCTATAAGAGAGACTCATTTTTATGCATGGGTGGGAGCAGAACGTTTCAAAAATGCTGCACAACGGATGAATTTTGGTAAATTTTCTGGAAAAACCTGCAACCCATCGTAGATTTTTTCTTAGATACTGTTACAGTACCTCTGCAGGCCTGCTTTTTAAATATATTCATTAAAACCATAGTAAAGAGATAATTGGAAAGCCTAATTGAACCAATCATTGCCCTTTTGCAAGCTAATAGTGTTCATGATAGGCAAAATTCTCGAAAATGTTTTTAATTATTGAGGATTTTAAGATGATCTCAAATCCTCAGTAGAAGTGCATGTTTTTCTTTAAAGAAAGGTACAAAATACATTATCCAAAGTGCTTATTGACTTCACTGACCTAAAACCCATTGTAAGTTTTAATCTAGTGTTCTTATGTTTCTTTGTGGTCAAACAATATCTCATCTGTTTCTTTTGGCCCATGTTGCTCAATGTTATTCAATATCCCAAGGTGGTTAACAGGTCTTAGATCCAAAGCAGGAGAAGGTTTGTATCTAATTCTTTTTAGTTTCAAAATAACTATCCGACATGACAATAAAAATGTATGCACATAGCAATATGACTGTCTAGTCATCCATGCCCTCTGACAGTGTAACTATAATGATCCATCCTTGTATCAATTAGACATTATAAACCAACCAGTGTCCTATCAAAGTTTACACATACATTAATATGTTGTACAACCAGTGTCCTATCACAGTCTAGTTGCCTAAAACTGTCAGGCTAATTAAGCTTGGGTTCCTTCATCAAAAGCCCATTATTGGAGCTTGCTTTCTTTTCATGGACTTCACAGGCTGGTCTTGGGCTATGTTGTAAAGATGATAATGGGCAGGCTATGTGGTGCTGTTCTTGGAACAGATGAAGTTGTTTCCCTTGATGATGAAACTTTCTGTGAGTGGCTGGGTGGTACAGTTGTACAAGCCGAATTGGGATTATCAAGTAAGCTTTGGTTGAGTTTAGAGACTCTAGGTCTAAATTCTTGGCATGCTGAAGAAATGCTGATAGCTTGAATGCGAGAAACAACTGAAACATCATGCTTTATTTTTTGTGTGATGTCGGCAGTGACAGCCTTTTCTTCATGTGATGACAATCATGATTTATTGAGCCAGTTGAAGAAGCTCAGGAGCAATAGAAAATGGCAGACAGTATTCTGCGATGAAAAGACTGATGGCAGTCCTGTTTTTGTTCACAAATTCTTGTAGGCTCTCTTAAGTGTGTGATGCCGTACTTGAGGCTCCAGCGAGTGTTGTTGTTTGTGAGACTTATAACTGCTTTCTTGTGATCTTAAAGGTTGGCATGCTTCTTAAGAGCTTTTTTTCCAGAGCTGCCATAAACTATGCGCTTTCCACAAACAGCACACATACACACGCCAGGCTTAGGCAGTTTCTTGCACCAAGTTTCGTACTTAAATCCATCTTCAGAAAGCCATGACCAGTGCCATCTGTTTCTTACCACTTTACCTCCTTTAGTAAAAAAAATATCAGTAATATCTTCACCAAATTTTTAATAAGAATCCACCACTCAACAAGTTTGCTATAAAGAAGAGTATTTTCTGGACACATGTAGGTGTGAAAAGATTTAATTGTAAAAATTCGTAAATTTGCACATGAACTGGATCACTACAATAATAAGTAAATCCGAACAATGCAGGTACTTGACAATTCAAATGAAGGCTTCACCAGTTCTGTCGATTTGGAAGAACGGATGCTACGATTCAGAATAGAGACTGATATAAAATGCCCACATTTTTTAAAAGTGATCATTGATACTGAACGTCGCCAGATTATAGGCCTTAATACATAGTTCCGCGCTAGCTGTTACAGTGGACAGTGTACAAAGTTATCACATCAAAATTGATCATCTGTGTAATGTCTTGCCTTCAAAGTTCCTTTAATTCTAAAGAAGAAGAAGAAGAAGAAGAAGAAGAAGAAGAAGAAGAAGAAGAAGAAGAAGAAGAAGAAGAAGAAGAAGAAGAAGAAGAAGAAGAAAAGAAAAAAAAACAGAAAAGGTGTGAAGATAAGGAGGTCAAGTTAGTGAGTGAGCAAGAGAGACAGGAGATAGTGAGAGACAGATAGGGGGAGAAAAGAGGCAAAAGAAGAATAACAAGAGCGGAGAGAGAGGAGCTGAAAAATAAAAGAGGAACAAAAATGCAGGCATTCGAGCGAACAAGAGAAAAAAAATAAGAGTGTAGATAAGAAATTCAAGTGAGCGATAGAGAGACATTGAGATAAAGGAATAAAAGGCAAAATAGAAGAACTACAGGAACAGAATATGTTAGGCAAAATGATGGAACATTGGGCTATAGAACTAGTTTTAAAAAAAGGAATGAAAAACAGAGAGTGAGGGAAGGAGGGAGGGAGGGAGGAAGAGAGAGAGAGAGAGAGAGAGAGAGAGAGAGAGAGAGAGAGAGAGAGAGAGAGAGAGAGAGAGAGAGAGAGAGAGAGAGAGAGAGAGAGAGAGAGAGAGAGAGAGAGAGAGAGAGAGAGAGAGAGAGAGAGAGGGAGACACATGCTCCTCGAAACTGGCAAGATTCTCAATTTTATCCTCTTTGAAGTTCTTGACTAGCGCCATCTATTGCCAATGTCATCACCTTTGATTTAAGATTTGGACCAGCCCATAAGCTTACCTACCCGAGGCCTACTACACAGCGGGTGGCTAAGTGTTAGACTTAGCGACTCCTAGGCTAACTTAGTAACTACGCCAGGCGCCAATCCTGTTTTGCACGAGGAAAAAAAATTCCTGTCAAGGAAAAAGATCATTTTCTGGAAAGCCGACAAGTGCTTCACAGATATCTCAATATGCTGACATGCCGGCTACAGCCGACAATCTCCCACCCATGCTTATGTACGGTTTTAATTTAATTTTGCTTGAAGTGAAACAAATTGTTTTTTCGATTGGTTAAAAATTTGCCTTGTTATAAAATTTTTGACACATAGGTAAACATTCAAGTAATGGAACGCTAGGCAGAAATGTTAATTTTTTTTCTTCCAATTTTTCACATTAATTTTTCATAACTTTTAACCAATTTATATTTTGCCTTTCTATCTACATACACATAAATAATCTTAGTTCATTGAAGATTTTCAAAAAAATCTTTTAACGCACCTGTCAAGGTCAACTGCTCCTTCATATGTGAGATAATAGAATACTGTAGAGACAGATGTAAGAAGAATCAATTAGATTTCAAGAAATAAAAACAGAAAATATCTCAAAAACGTGCTTAAAAAAATATGACTCTCAAAGAGCAACAATAAATTTCATGAATGCAAATTTTCTCAGCTGAATATGTACTGTTTTAGATTATCTAAATGAAAAAAAAACAACAAACAAACAATGTCAAACAAGAGAAGTACATGACAACATCTTTGCACACAGTCGTACAATTGTTTGCCTCAAGAGCCTCTTTTCCTCTTTGCTGATAGCCAAATATAAGATCAATCCACCGGTGAAGCTGCCGTGAAACAATATCTGACTCTAGAGCATCCCTCAGGATTTTGATAAAGTTTGTAGGACCTGAAAAAAAAAACACCCAAAGTTTCAACACTAACATCATCAGCAGGCTTTCAGTATTTAAACAATATGTGAAGTGAGCTGTAATTATGTCAGTAGATTTTGATTCTTAGATAATAATCAATTGTGCCTTCCACTTAAAAAGGGATAAAATTGTTACACACTGGCATGGTCAAATTTTTTTTGAAAAATCAACGATTAACCTTTTGCGGCTGTTTCAGAGGCACAATTTGGAAACATTTTAATTACAAAGCTCTATCTTTATTCCTAGTCCTAATATCGTTAAACATATAATTTGGTAACACATTGACTATTTATGAAAATAAAATATTGTAGTAACAGCACTACTCACTACTGGCCCATGGAGGAAGCTCCACATCAGCAACTGGTCTTCCGTCCGTTCTAAAGCCAAAGTTGATTATCTGCCATGAAAGATATTTTCGATAAGTCCTGCATTCTCATGTTCATCCCATCATTAACTGCTTAGTAAAACTTAGTTTGATGACAAAGGTAAATAATCTTTAGTTTTAAATGAATGAGTGGTTGAAGTTTTCTAAGAGACAAAAAGTGAAAAAATGAAAGCTAAAGTTTTACTCTAGCTTTTTAGCATTTACCCCTCGATGGGTGAGAAAGTTTCCATCCCCACTGTAGAACTCTGGAATTAGCTCTTTAAAGTCTGCTGCACCAGAGAGGACATTTTTCCATGTATCCAACACACTGAAACAGTTGAAGAAACAATTTTTCTATAAAAGACTGTAGGATTATTTTTCTCGTATAAGTAAACTCTATAATTCTAAAGAGTTTAATGCAGAACATTTTAACTTTAAAATACAAAAGACATCTAAAATCAGATATATTTCTCTTTTTTCCAGCACTTAAAAATAATTGAAAACTCAAAATGTCCTCCGAATCTTTCTCAATACAATTAAACATGAATCTCATCATGTACTTAATTTAGACATCCACACCTAAGTGACATAGTTGGATTAGGTGCCAGATATATTATATCCGCTTATATTCATTAAGTATATCTACACTTTTTGTTTATTTCTTACTACAGTGACTCCGTGAAGAAATTAAATGAGCCATGATATAGAATATCAAAATCTTTTGATGGGAAAACTACTAGGATAACAAAAAAGTGAGAAATTATCACCTACTTGTTAAACATCCGATCAGCGTGATCAAACTTTCCATTTTGTAAGCACAGCACATATTCCGGAGCTACAGTTAAAGAAAAGTAAAGCAAAAGAACATTTATTCAGAAAATGATTACTCTAGATGGCATGACACCTGTGCAAAAGAGTATGGTATATATTTGGAATATACAAAGAGCAGTAGCCCTTTTTCAATTTGTTATGGTCATAGATCAACTTGTTTATCCTTTTCCGGCAACAGCAGAGAATAAAACCCATTTGCTTTAATTTTTATCAATGATTTCAAAATTTTTCTAAATTAGAGGAGATAACAAGACAGTTACTGACCAATCCTGGCTAAGAAAAACAAAACATAGCCAGGGGAGGAATAATGCGATCCGTATAAAAACTTCGGCTCTGGTAAATCAGGAAGTCTCTCCTGTGATAAAAAAAATAGTAGAAAAAAGGGAAACAACCAAGAAATGCTTCATTTGAAGGAGAAAATGTTCATTAAATTTCAAAGCAAATTTGGGAAAAGTTTGGAGAGCCATGGTTATTAACATAGCAGCTTTTAATGACGAATTTGAAGGAAACAAAAGTTTTTTCAAAGCCTGCAAGTTATCAATTATAAATTAAGCTTTTTATGCTGCTTGGTATAAAAAAAAACAGCTCCCTAAATTGATAGCAAGCGGTGATGAATTGAAAAACTAAGGGAAATACAGTTTTAAGTTGTTGCACACCACATTTCAAAAGTCAAATGTCTATGGATTGGAAGCTCTGTATTAGCATTTTTCTGATAATAAAATTCAAAGAAAATACAGTAAAAACAGGACTACAGCGGGACTTTTGGTTCCAGAAGAAATACCCTGGTGAAAGCAACTCCCGTTATAATCATGTCAAGAAAACACTATCGAAAAACTCCGACATTTTAACATTTCTTACCTCCCCTTTTAAATAGTAAAATCAATGTGACTCATGCGCCTTCTGCTTAAGTTCATTGGTTTTGTTATTGGTTTTTTTTATTGTTCTCTGTCTTTTTTTCATTGTGTATGGTTACTCAGTAGAGTCAGAGACGGTCTAGGCCGAACAATGACACCAGTAATCTCTCTCTCTCTCTCTTATGTATGTCTGTCTCAGGTATTTATTATTACACACAATATCAAACTACATGTACATATATTTACATCCTTTGGCTAGACCTAGCATAGGGAAAAGACAGTAGGAAATGTTGTGTTTAGGCTTCTGACTGGCGCATAACAATGCTGGACGGATTGAAAGACTGTTATTTTGGAATAAAAACTCACTCCCCACTTCCGCTATATCCAAATTCACCATTTCCTAATCCCATTAAACCCAAGCAAAAGCAATAGGCTTTATAGAGTAGAAAAAGCGAGTGCGGCTGTAGTTTTGCACTACTGTATTACACATATCTGAAAGAAAAAAAATAAAAAGGGAAACAGAAACCATGCTTCTGTATTATTTCTTTGAAGATGCAAGGCAAATATCTCAAACTAATGTACTTAAATGTAATTGCTGCAACTATGTTACTTTCTATACTTAAGGTTTTTGTCAAGAAACCAAAAATAAATTTTAAATACTTTAATTCTGTCCAATCTCTCCTGATTCAAGGCACCAATGGGCTTGGACAGATCTCGGTAGGATGCTTCATCATTTAAGTCTATGGAATTGAATTAAGAAGAAACAAATAATTTTCACGTTATACATTTTGTTTATCTATTTCAACACATTGGCCTCCATCAGTACTAATTCTTACTCTTGTTTGATTTGTAATACTTTTTTTTTTTTACAAAAGAAAGTTTTAAATGCATAGGAAGTGGCTTAAAATAATTATTTTTAGATTGAAATTCTACCTATTCCGAGCAAATTGTTGTGTCTTAATGAAAGTAATAGTAAAGTTCGAAACTTATGTAAAAATTTTCTACTTTTCGGGGGTTTTTATATTTTTCAATTGGGTCGAAAGGTATATGAAAAGTCGGTTTTGTTATTGTAAAATTTCGTTATTTTTAAACCCCCCATTTTTTACCTTTACTTTACATGGACTATAAAGTCATCAGTATAAATTTTTTTGGTACATCCCATTTAAAGAGTTCAACTGAATCACATGATAGATTTGTTTCAATGAATATTTTTCCACATTCATCTCTTGTTATTTCACCAATGCCCAAAGATGGATGCAATCAATATGTAAATTGCCATTCAAAAAGGGAGATAAGAAACATGGCAACTGTATTTTTTCCTCGGAGCTTTATGTTATGTTTTTAGATGTGATTTTGCAATGGCTTAGATCTATAATAATAATTATCAACGCAGAACTTGAATAACAACAGAAAAGATTGTTGAAACTCAACACAACCTTTAATTTTTCATTTCAACCCATGACTCATAAACCCCTTCACTTTTCACAGTCTTACATATTAGACCTGCCACATCAACATAACACTTTACATAGGTGTTTTTTTAATTATAACCGGATAGTTTTTCATTTTCTTACCTAAAACATCACTTTCGTAGTCCTGAATGACCCATGGCATAACAGGATACTGGGACAAGTCACTGAAGCTTCTATCAGCAAGACTGAAGAGAGATAAAAAGCAATATATTGGTTGATACAAGAGGCCAGCAAGGCTAAATTTCAAAGGAAATGAAATTGAAAAATTCCAGATAAGCTAAGCCTTTATAAGAGACGAATTGATGAAATATAAATTTGTTTTCATAATTAAAATAGACACACTAACATTTTTCTATTCATCATAAATCTAAAAGTGACTTAAATCCATAAATGCTTCTAAACCTTCAAGTCATTATCTTGTTGACAAAAGAAAAGAAAAGTGCAACCGTCCACAATAGTTACAAAGACAAATTAAAGTTGTTCCGAATACTTAACTAGGGAGAGGGTATTTAAATGACATTCTCTTTACTTTAATCAAACTAACACTTATCTAATAGGTTAACATATAAATTTAAACATTCTTTAAGACTAGATTAAATATACAATAGTTACTTTAAAAATTATTAATGGTATGAATACCACTGAAAGGTAACACAAGTTAAAAAGTACACAGTAAACAAAAGAGCGTATTCTGTAGTGAATAATAGTTTCCATGTAATAGTTCTGTTGTTTTTACCTACATGATGAACGTACCTATTAAGGTAGAGAAGGTAGTCATAGTTGGAAATAACTCCGCTCTGCCACTTGAGAACCATGTCTTCTTGCTTTGTGTCATCAAGGTTGAGATCTGAAGAAAACACATCATAAACTCTTGAATGTTAGTTTTATGAGACGGTACTTGAAAGAGCCATCAAGTGTTTTCAGGGTTTCCCATAAATTCAATAACTACTTAAATGATCAATATATGTACTCGGCAATGCTTAGACTGAGATTTGAACTATTCCAGCATTGAATGATTTATCCTGCCTTTGTGTCTCAATGACAAAATTAAGGACTGACAAGAAGCACATGTTTTGTTGCAGCTCTCTTTCGTTTCTTTAGGTTTTTGAAATTAAAATATTAATCACTTCCAATGGCTACACATAAGCTTATGAAACATGAAATCAGAAAAAAACTGGGTTTAAAATTCTGTGTGTTTAGATAACGGACAACATTTTGCAATTTGCACTTACAATAATTGCCTAACAAAATTCTCTTTCTCTTGCACTAATAAATGGCTTATCTTAACCATATTAAGGCACCAACATTATCAAAGTTTATGAAATGTACATATATTAAATTTTTGTTGTTGGAAAAACTGTAATGTCGGATTTTTTTCAAATTTGTAAAAAAAATATATTACCTGAGAGACCCATAATCTCTCCATACAAGAGATTGCGATCCTCCTCAGTTCTGAATGATAAATAAAGGTGAGACACTGCTGCGGCATCTCTGAAGAATATCTCAAGACCCTGGAATGAACGAATTTTTTCGAACTTTAAAAATATATACTAACTTCTATAATCCTCTACAGTAGATGGTAGACCTTGTACACTAAAATCATGCCTACCTAAAGAGGATAAAAATGATTCTTAAACATCTCAACAATCTGCATAGCAGCTATTTAAAATACCTATTGACAGCTACAATATCGTTTATAAAAGAACAAAATGAGTGTTGTTTCAAATGGCATTGGAGTCATTTTTGCACAATTAAAAAAAGTCAAGAGATGATTCTTCTTTTATGCTAGTAATAGTAAAAAACTTAAAATAGACTTTTAAACATCTTACCAGTTGTCTTAGAAGAAAGCGACGACAGATCAATTGCTTTATGTCTCTAATGCGTAGTTTCAAAACTGGCAGCTGAAATGTTGAAAATTATCTTTAAAAAAAAAAAATTATAAAAATAATGTATATACACTGCTATTACATTTACAAGAAAGCCAAGTATGATATCTTGATCTATCATAGATATTTAAACTCTTTGCCAACAGTTTTCTAAAACGTATGACAAAATTGAAAAAAAAATCAAATATTAACACTCTTACGTTTGATCTGAACTCTATTTAGGCCTATTCAATGAAGGGAAAGAGACACATTTACCATGTTATAGCCATAATTTGAAAGCCAATGTGATAAAGCAAGAGCCCTCAGAATATAACAATTTATAATACCCTCTAGTCAACAGCAGGACAATGCAACTCTTTCTCCTTTTACATGAAGCAACAGGCGATAAATTTGCTTACCATACTCTAGCTGGGATTTATTACTAGATTTTTACATATTATTGTGGCTGAAAGTTGAACCAATATCTAAATATATGAAACCAATTTTTTATTTAACAAAGTCAAGTTGACTTTTGCTTACACAGGGTTTTTAAAAAATAGCCTTCATGTTATTTTCAGGTTTTGGTCTCATAACAGCATGCAGAAAAAAAGGCACTTTTCCCTATGGCCGCTGATTTTTTGGGAAGTTCTGATTGAATGAACTTAAAGGTGTGCTACATGTATGCAAGTCTACCAGCACAAAGAATTACTGATGCTACTTCCACTGAACTTTTGTATTAATATGAGTGGTTTGCTTTACTAAAAGTAGCGCCACCAAAACACATGATTCAAAAGTCTGAGAGATACATGGGTGCAGGTGAGTAGGGGTGGTAAATCCGGAAATTGTCTCTTTAAAAATCCACCACTTTGAGAAATCTGCACAGCTAGTGATACACATGTATTAGCAACTTCCCCATCAAAAATAGCCATGGGGTGCCTTTTATCAACCAAAAATAAACACATTTGTTCTGAGAAGAGACTGAGAGATAAAGACAGACAAAGAGTTACACACAAAAAAGGGAAAAAGAAAGAGAGAAGGGTGGAGGGTGATAGTGTGAATGTAAGATTCAGTCCTGCCCTTGTATATAAAGGGAAAGATGGGCCGAGAGAGAGAGAGAGAGAGAGAGAGAGAGAGAGAGAGAGAGAGAGAGAGAGAGAGAAAGAGAGAGAGACAGACAGACAGACAGAGAGAGATTGGCAATGGATTGAAACTTGTTTGTTCTTGTTATAAATACTGAAGAGTCTAACAAACAGTTCAAATAAAACACAAATCTGCCGACTGATTTGATTAAAGTTTAAAATCTCCATGAGGTTTTTCCTATTTTCAATTTTCCTTTCTTGGAAGGAATGAGCGATGAACAAGAAAAATGTTGATCACTTTAAAAATAAATACAACAATGAGAGACTCCCTTCTGGAGAAGTCGGTGACGTCATAGGTACGCGATCGGGAGACGTAGGCACCCCAAATTGAGAATTCTCTCCCTCCCTCTATAGAGAATACAAAAGATGTGCAATGTTTGAAAATGTTTGACAAAAATTGTGTATGCACAAATAATACCATACATGACTAAGATATAAGAGATTACCTTATCAATGTTGCTAAAAGGTTGGAAGTAGAGTCTACTCGATGTCAGCATAAGTCGGCCTGGGTTAGTTACCAAAGGAGTG
The DNA here is from genome assembly GCA_003991915.1 of Elysia chlorotica. Lineage (NCBI taxonomy): Eukaryota > Metazoa > Mollusca > Gastropoda > Plakobranchidae > Elysia > Elysia chlorotica. The sequence continues at coordinate 142,495 of RQTK01000383.1, read as the reverse complement.
ATTCTGTCAGCTCGGGTCTCCAAGACAATCTTTTCATAAATATCTTCCAGCCTTTAAAGAAAAAACATAGTTATAGTTATTTTCTTTATGTCACAATTTAAAAAGAAGAAACCAAAAAAATGTACTAGGGTGCAGTTTTTTAAGGTAGAACTAATAGGGATAAATTCTGAAAATTACTTATTGAAAATAAAAATCCTCTTCAACAACAGTTTAAAAAATATCTTAATTAAAAAGAGAAATTAAATTACAATCGTATGAATCTGAGTCACATTTCATATGGGAATACATTTTTTTATTAATTATACAAAAATATTATTAAATAATCTATAGTTTAAAAAGAATTATTTAATCAACATAGGGTGGGGCAAAAAAATGGTTAGTTAGACTGAATCATTGAATACCAGAGGGTTTTTTTTGTGTGTGTGTTTTTTAACTTAGTTTTGTATTTCAAGAATCACCCATGTCTTGTAAGAATGTATAAAAAGGAATTTAAGTTAATGCCCTCATTCAAAGGATCGATAATAAGAAGCTTCCCGAGTAGATCTTTATTCCAAACTAAGCTCTCTCGATTTTGGTTTCATTTTCACAGTGAATGGTGCATTAAACATAATAATCTGTAGAATCTCAGGAAGGTCCCTATTATCGATCGTTTGAATGAAATGAATGTTAATGGCATTAGCTTACTCCATTTTATACGTTCATATAGGGAGTTGAAAAAATATTATTTAAACCCCTCCTAGTGATAAAAAAAATTACTGAGAATGACCCCACCTCCCCACACACCACACAGACTCCCAGCTCAATTAGATGTAAAAATCAGAAACAATATCATGACCGTACCATAATGTGTGCATCAGTGCTATTCATGAATTTAGTTTCTACTGCCATTAGTGATCATGTCATCAAAACAAAACAAAGAAAAAGAAAAAAGAAAGGAGCCCTTGGATGCGAGGTGGCTTCTGCATCCCTTCCTTAGATAATTGTGAGTACAAAGGGCCACACTCTAAAATCTGAGGCAGAGTCACTCATTCCGCTTTATCTTATTGTTTGCATGTGAGTAAAACATGCACATCCCTATGTACTGACTACATGTATGGGTGACATAGAATCAGGCCATGGACCACAGGAACATGAGGGACCGTGACTGATTAATTCTGAGAAACTTGATAGGCTAGCCATGGTTGTTAATGATTATTGCAACATTGGTCAATGCAAAGTTGTGCCTTGATAAGCACACATCAAATACTAATTGAGCCATTGAACGCAACCCAAAGAGAAAAGCATGTATGCCTGTAAGCCTATAAAACATGCAATTATCGGTACACAATAAATTAACAAAGAAAACAGTATTGGATGGGTAACTATAACATTGATAGCTCTCGATCACTGCTGCCCAAAAAATATACCCATCATTTTTTAGAAGCTGGCAAGAGGTCTCATGAAATATCTATAGGCCAGTATGCCAGCACTCTCACAACCATGAATCAACTAAAAGGACATCATGAGGACTGACCAACTAGTATTAAACGTCACTCTGGACTGCCGAGACAGCATGATAGCATTGAGCTGAGAACATAAAAGAAAAACAAGCAGTGAAAATGACATACTTTCATAGTGATTTATAACAGTACATAAGTGCTCTATTGGATTTATCAATGAAGAATATATATTTTTAAACTGCTTTCAATTAAGAAATTGGTTTTGTAAAACATATGTTAAATTAACTATTGAAAATAAATTGTACACATTTCAAATATATTAAACATAAAAGATGACAGCGATTCTTTTTTTTTTTTAATCAATGTAAAATTATAAAAGTACAGAATTTGAAAACAATCAGTTTAAATCCTTTGTACCAACCATAGCTTGCTGGTCTGCAGATGGAAGTGTAGAGGCACGATGAAGTTGACACATCTGTGGTAAACAATCATCTACTGCTGCATAAATGAGGGAGAAGACGTGCTGACTTTCCTCCTGTTTTCAAAACCAATTAAAGTACAAATATTTTAAACAAATTAATTATGCCTTTTTTCAATCTTTTCATTGAGCAGAATTTTTTATTTAAGATTAACTCTTTCAAGATGATTTCTTTAGAATTGTCCATATTTGTGGATTTAACAACATTAATAATAACACAGTTGATAAATATTTTTAGTTACAAACCCAAATTAAGTTGGTTTAAAAAAAAATTAATATGTATTATATTGTATATATCATAGACACAGTAATATTTTGATGATATGCAGTGAGCATCTTCAATCTGTTTCATTCAAATCAGACAGGGAGCATTAATAGATAACAACCAATTATGAATTACAAAAACATAAACCATTGGATGCATTAATAGGTCAATAATTCTTTTAGAAGTTTTAATTAGTTAAGAAGTTGTTTTTCTGATATCCCCCACCTCAAGTATGTTAATGAAACAAACCTTTTTGAAAACAAAAGGTGCAGTTATGTTCTTCTCTTTCATCTCCACTGTTTGTCTTGAAGTAATCTTTAATGCACGCTCAACCCTGGAGAGAAAAAACAGTTTTCTAGCATTACCTGAGAGCACATGTGTTCCTATTTGGCAACAAAATAAATTGGCTTCTCTACCTGATTGTCATAATGGATTTTAATTCCTATAAAATAAGTAACAGCAGGAGCTTGCCTGCAATCATCTTACTGTCTTCAAGTCTATTAATTTTTTCTATTTAGAGGTTTGCTAAAACTCCTTATTCTGGTTGCTAAAAGCAACATTTCTGTTAAGTAGTTGTCAATTTCATATGAAACACATAATCTGTTTGCTTTTCGCTAATTTTGTTCTTCTTGATGTTTTTTTCATTTTGTATCTCATGGTTTAAAACTTTGTTCACAGTAAATTATTAAACTATTGAAAACTCACTTTGAAAATAAGCCTCCAGTCCATTCTTCAATGTCTTGGATAAACTTCAGTGGAAACTGGTTAAATAATTATAACAATAGTATTTACAACCCATTAATATATTTTTTTTAAAGTCACAAATTGAATGATTGTGCTATTCCAAGGAGTTGGGCATAAAAAGGGGTAATTTTCAAAAGACTCAGATATATGCATTGACAAGGTGCATATATCTTTTATTTCAAAGATGTAACACATAACTGTGCTTGTTTTAAAAACTTTAAAAAATATTCTCAATTAAGAATCCAGTTTAATTAACCTTGTGAAGAAAGCAATTCATAGATTAAATTTATTAAAAATTAAAATTTTACATGTCTTATAAGTTGACCAATTAAAATACATTACATTATGGTTGAAAGTTTGTGTATTTTAATAGATTTTGAAGCAACCATTTGAGTAATATTTTTTAATAAATGCCTACCTTAAGAATAGGAAATTGGATCTCTTTTGGTACAAACACAATAGATTTGGAACATAGCTTTAGGTGACCACGCTGCTTCCTGAAAAGAAAAAAAATGTATGTAAAATTGAGCAACAGTTCATCTAATTCAATGTGATCTCTCCCAGAAAGTTAATTTGATATAAAATTTAGAGAAAAAAAGCGAAAAAAACCCAACAAAAACAACAATAAAAAACAACTCAGCATCTAACACTGATATTAAACTGGGTGCAGTCTTGCACACAACTGGGTAATGATTTTTAAAAATTTGAGTGATTTTTATTATGTTTGAAAAAGTAACTTGTTTATTTTATAAAAAAATAAAAAGATTTTGACAAAGACCACAAAAGCAGTAGGGGAAATCTATCACTCTATCAGTTTGATGACACAGAGAGAGAGTGAGAGAGAGAGAGAGAGAGAGAGAGAGAGAGAGAGAGAGAGAGAGAGAGAAAGAGAAAGAAAGAGAGAGGAAGGCAGGGACAGAGACAAACACATACACATAAATATACAGATATGTACGCGCAAACTAAGAGCTTTCATCTATAAAGGAATACGAAAGACCACTCACTTGTTGATTGCTTGATCATGAGACAGGCCTGATGGATAATAAAATACACCAAAATCTTCAAAATAAATCTCTGATGGGTCTAGTAAAAGGAGAGAGAATCTGTGAAAGAAAGTTTTGCTGTTATTGATAATTGGTTATACAGAAAAATCAGAAATTTAAAACTTAACAAAATAGTTCGGAAACACCTTTCCGGCAACTAAGATCCATACCTTCCTGAGGACTGGGCAATATGGACAAAGACTTTAAGGCAGACACGTATGAGGTTTATATGTTTACTTCAGGCATACGCTTTTCACAATCCAAGGCTTAATCCCAACACCGTCTTATCAGCTGGCAGGGTTTAAGCCTGGTCTGAGCTGTTATCACATCGTTACTAAGAGCGCTTTTCATTACTGCTCATGCAAACAACCTGTACCTGTTTCGCACCCAAGAGACTGCTTTAAAAAGCACTTCAGTTTAAAACCACCATTAAATCTAAACAGAAATCGCTGAAATAAAAAAAATGTACAATAATAGGCTACTGTGGATTTAGGCTGATTCTATGCAATATAAATAGCGTTTCTGTGAAAATTTTGTAATAGGCATTAGAATCGTATTTCTATCCAACTAATGGTATATTTTTATTTCACACCGATTATTATCTTTCTTGTAACCTAGAAAACATTAAACTAGGAGAGAGTTTCGCTTTCTTTGGCGGCTGAATAGAACAGCAAATTTTTATTTGGAACAAAACAATAACATATAGATCTAGTCACAGCACAGAAAGTACTTAAAGTTCCTGGTGAAAATCTATCTAGGTACATTTTTTTTACCTGCACGTTAATCAAAATACCGATGATGATGATGATTTTTATGCTAATTATTACAAACTACAATAAGTATTTAATAATTTCTTTGTGGCATTGGAGGGTGTAAGATTTTAGCTTTACTGTGATATAAATTATTCTCAATTATCAGCAGTTTTTAGAGAATACATGGCATAGACATGTAGAGAACCACTGTCATAAATACACCCTACCGTCTTCACGGACCTCACCAAAATTATTGTCACGCAAACACAAGCACGTATACAATCCTATCATAGTGGACAGAGCACACTTGATTCCTGCTCTTAGTAAGGTTCATAAAGCAAATTTCAACACAAAGCCCATACGGCACAGTTCTTTACCAGGCATTCAATCTGCTATAGACCAGGCATTCAATCTGCTATAGACAATTATATGTTCATCTATAGAAAAACATTCCCCAAAAAGTAATTCCCAAACAACATCTGTTAGAGATATATTGCATCTCATTCATAAAAATATTCATTCGGGTTGGGACTGAGTTAAGTAACCAGGTCATTTCAAACCTGGAGAGAAAGCGGGTCCTCTGCATCCCCAACAAGCTGGACAAATTATCGCACATTTTGTCTGCCCATTTACTTCTCTTCGGGTCCAACACAAATATGCGACTAATTTATTCATAATGTTCATGTCCATATAATATTTATATATTACATAAATCAACGTGATCACCTGTGATAGATTATTTATACAGTTTTATCTTTATACTGTAATTTATCCAATAAGGAGACTAAGAAAAAAAACACTGCAAATACTGGAGTATTATCGCAAGTAAATGAATCTCTCCTTATGTAGCAACAAATTCTGAACTGATAACAAAAAAAAATTTGGTGAGTTTTAATATTCAATATATATTTCTTGACTTTATAGTAAGACAACATTTTTTTTTAAATTTACCTAGTGGTTATCATTTTCTTGAACAATTTAATTATCGATTACGTCACTAAATCTCTCAATAATAGCATCTGTTTACAAGTCAACCACAATAAAACTATAACGCTCATTATTTCAATTGTTTGTTTTTATCCCACATATACATTTACTTATAAGCTGTTTCAAATACTAACTTTTGTTTTAGGCATCAGATATATAATTATATTGTACAGAGTATAAAACATTTTAAAGCAAAACTCCAATAAATATGGAAGTTAAGAAGAGCCCTCCCTGGGCATACCTTCGACATGTATTTAGCCAAGATCAGTGGAGGTCACCATCGGTTAGGTGACAACCTAGGGCTCAGCTAAAAAAACCCTGCTGAGACGCTGTGTAGATCTAATGCAAAGATCGAAATTGCGACAAAAACATTTTATGTAGTGCGTGTAGCAAAAGTTGTGTATGGCGATAGTGTAGCCTATAGATCTAGATCTAGTGTGTATGGGTGTAGACACTCCCATGGATCAGAAAGCACCATATTATGTATCAAATCTAAAGCGGCAGTACCATCCCAATAAACGATAAAACTTATTAAAAGTGCCTAAAAATGGGTAGGAGTATAGATCAACATAATAAACTTAGGGTACCCTTTAAAAGTTACAAGAATTTAAACCTAGATTCTAGATCTACATTCATTTATTAGATCTAGAATATAGATATAGATCTGGTTGCTAAAATGTACACCAACCTCTCTTGAGCTAATGTGTCTGTTTCCAGAAAGTCCATATCTAATCCGATTTAGATTAAATAAATCGGGCAACGGTCAAGTTAACAATCTTCTTTAAGATAAGACAACCTTATTTAAATATTCTTTTTCATACTAGTTAATATTTCTCTATTCTAATCATTGGTGGCGTATTAAAGTCCCTGTGGTGAAGCTAGTGGTAGAGATCATAGTCGTTTGTCAGAGACTGAGAGACGGTTTCTTGAACAAGGAGTAAAGAACACAATAGGCCTAGTAATTCTAGTTTCATTTTCACGAAAGTAAAAGCAAACGCCCATTTGAACCGGAAATCACGTTTGAAATGACCTTAACCTTGAAATTCCATTATTCGGAAAAACTCAACAGCTTATCCGGAATAATCTTCCGAATAATTCTGCAGATTATCCGGAATAGTATTCCGAAAAACTCATCTTATTCGGAATAGTATAAGCGGGTGTATTTTTAGCGTTCTCTAACTAATTCTCCTAAGGCCAAGCTAAAATTGGTCAAATTCGCACGGTTAGCATGCAGTGAGACTTGTGAGTCTAAATTAATGTCGGTCCCATTTTTGTAAACTTGTAATAATTCTGGTTGCGGTTGTAAATGTTAGCTCTATAAACAACTTGTACTTATAGAACTTAATTGTTATCGACATATTGTATGCCTATAAATGAAATAATGAAATTAAATGTAAATGAATCCTTTTAGTAGACCTATATTGTGATAAAGACAGTTAGAGAGTCTTACGTGAAAATTAGACATACAGCCATGCTGAAGAGTGATGTACAGACTTGCATTGATAACCAAATCATGAAATTTAGACACTTGCTCTATATCGCATTCCCTTATAAGCATCCAGCTACATTTTTTATGTCTTTTATCATCTTTCTTTATTTCTCCCTCTGTCTATCTATATGTTTGTCTGTCTATGTGTCTGTCCCTGTCCTTCTGCTTATTAGCCTCTCTCTCTCTCTCTCTCTCTCTCTCTCTCTCTCTCTCTCTCTCTCTCTTTCTCTCCACCGCCAGTTCACCTTTGTAATGTAATTTAACACAACCAATAGATATTAGATAGGAGCACGGTGATCTTTTCTAAAAAAAAACAAAAAACAACAACATAAAAAGATACTACAAAGCTATCCTCCTGCCATGGGGGCTGGAAGATGCCGAGGGAGGATTGGGGGGGGGGGGGGAAAAAAACATCCCCCGAGGAGTGGTGGGTGGGAGATGGTCAAGGGGGGTTTGGGGGGGGGGGGGGCAAAAAAAACCCTCACTTAAACTTCACATTAAACATGCCTATCAGTACATGTATCACTATTCATCAGCTCACTGGAATATATCTGCTACTTGTAGGCCTACTAGTAGAATCATGTAGGCCTAGTGGCTCAGAGCTCATTCGATTAACTTCAAATTTTCTTATGCCAAGTAAAAAAAAAGTTACAAAAAAAAGTCAAATGGTATGCTTAGATCGTTAGTGCTATGCGAGTATGGTTCTATGATGCTCGCGTCAAGCTAGAAACTGGACATTCGCCTCTGACCAAACATGACTTCTGTCAAGACCCCCAAACACTACACCACACACACACTCACACACACACACACTTTACCGCTGCTTCCCTACATTAAATCTCACACCGTATGTTAGACAATTTCATAATTTTAAGTTCCATTAATTTTACTTTATGAGATTTAAGGTAAGACACAGATTTTAAATTTTTATTGCAAATCACGCTGGATCTGGATCATGTACAAATACAAATAGTTCTATTTCAAGCCTCTAGTTTGCTACAGTAGCCTACAATGTGCGATCATACTAGCTTGGATTTATTAAAAGAACGCCATTCCTTAATGTTTAATTATCTAATTTCATTAACAGATTCTAGAAATGGCTAAAAATACATACTCTGTTCAAACATTTGTTGTTGTTTTTTTCCATTTAATTAGACTCATTTCAAAATCGAATCGAGGTATGTAGGCCAGGTTAAAGTGCTATATTTAGACACATCTATGTGCTTCCGCTCGCCACTATTCCGAATACATGTAACAGGTCCGCCGCGGAACTTGTATTCGGAATACTATTCCGAATAATCACAGTAATCAGTCGATTCAGTTTCCGGACTTTACTTCTCACCTTTCACCTTTGAACTTTCGTTGACATAAACATGGCTGAACGCAACAAGTATTCGGTACTTTTGCCAACGTATGAGGAAAGAAACAATCTTCCTCTGATTGTTTGGCTTTTAGTAAAACATTTATCTAAGAGGTTAGTTGAAGAATCAATTAATTAAAATTAAAGCAACTATATCACTGCCCCCTTTACTAGATCTAGACCTAGGATTCATTAGGTCTAACAGTGTAGCGTGTTAAATCCATGCTTCAGAGGTGACTAAATCTAAGTCTAGATCTAGAATCTAGAATCTATGTGTCTGTCCCCTCATTTTGAATTGGCAAAAATGATGAGATGTATACATTCATATAATTTCTGTTTCTAACTGTAAATCACCTGTTTGTCTCTCCTCTCTGCGCAAGTGGTAGAGCTTTGGCCTCCTATTTGGGAGGTCCCCAGTTTGAAGCCACAAGTAGTCAACAACATGTTATTGTTAAGTCCAATGGGGCTGACCTCTTTCTCTAAAAAAACGTAAACAAAATCATGTGATAGCTGATCTGTTGATTGGGCTAGAGCATAGACCTCTTTTAATATACCTTTTTTGCATGAGCTGGCTTACAAGCATCACATGACTGTTGTGAGAAAGAGGTCAGCTCCATTTCATCGTCTACTGGTTCGGATCCATGATCGTCAACTTCTGGTTGGGTCAGTATCAGTAGCCTATAATGATTACATAACCAGCTGAAACATGAATCCTAGTATCCTCACACTGTCCCCGTGTGGCATCACATAAAATTATCAGACTTTAGTTTTGGGATGGGACCCGTCCACAGTATACCCTTGCATCAAAGACTTCAGAATTGGGGACTTAAATAGAATCAGTAGCACTGCACTGAATAAGACATGTTTGAATAAATCCAAGGTAAAAAATGAATTTATGAGCTCTCTTGCTTCAGGAGAATACACACTCAAAATTAGAATCAGTAGCACTGCTGTTCGTATTCGTATTAATCAAGATGCAAGAGGCATACATGCCCATGTCGCAAATGTTCAAACAATATAATTATATAATAATGACAACAGTTTACTAACGCCTACGCTATATGCTCATCATCTAATGCCTTTCTGAACAGGTCTGTACTTTCAATGTCAATTATCTTGCTTTGGAATTCGTTCCAGTTCGAGGTAGTTCTTGGAAAGAAACTATTTTTGTCGCATTTGTCTGGGATCGGGGATATAGGAATCTTTTTGGATGGTAGTTTCTTGTTTGATATTTGGAAGGTTGGGGTATGAAGTGTTGTGGCACTTTCACAGTAGTGTTTTTGCCAGTGACAATTTTGTGCAAATGAGTGAGTCTGGTGCATTTTCGTCGTAGCTCAAGTGGTTTCCAACCCAGGAGGTGCATGGTGTTCGTCATGGAACCGGGCTCTCTTGATCTACAGCTTGTGACAAACCGTGCAGCTTTCTTTTGGACCTTCTCTAAAGAGTCTTTATGTTTTTTAACGTGGGGGTCCCATGCAGCGCAGGCATATATATTCTAAGATGGGTCTAACCATTGCGTCATAGGTTTGGGCCTTCACATTTTGTGGACATTGGTGGAGATTTCGTGACAAGAACCCAAGGGTTCGAATGGCCTTTGTAACGACATGGTGAACATGTCTATCCCACCAACTCTTGTTGAATGTGGGCGCCAAGGTATTGGATGCTATCCACATATTCATGATCAAGCATCGTGTATTCAAATTGTGTTTTATTTTTGTTTCTTTGGAGTGTCATTACCTGGCATTTTGACGGGTGGAAGGACATCTGCCATTTATTAGACCATTCAACAAGAGAGTCTAAGTCTTTCTGAAGAGCTTTTGAGTCTTCTTCTTTCAATATTTCTCTGAATATAAGACTGTCATCCGCGAAAAGCTTAATGTGTGTCTCTGGAGAGAGGTCCTATATCATTGATGTATATAAGAAAACACAGAGGCCCAAGCACTGTGCCTTGTGGTACTCCTGATGTGACCATACCGATGTTGCTCTCTTCTCCATCTAATATTACTCTCTGGGTTCTGTGACTCAACCAGTTACTGAACAAAGTTTTTAAAAAGTTTTTAGATCGTATTCAATAACATTTTCGTCTTCACTTCCTGGTGACTTAATGTCTCTTATGCCCGCTTGTTCTAGCTTCTTCAGTAGTCTTTGGTGGGCCACCGTGTCGAATGCTTTACTGAAATCAAGGACAACCATGTCGACTTGTTTCTTTTGATCATATGATCTTGATATTGTGTCTAGTGTTGTTATTAGTTGTGTCTCGCATGATCGTTCTTTTCTAAAACCATGTTGATAGTCAACTAAAAAGTCATTTTGGTCAAGGTGCGTCATTATACTATGGAAAATGACATGCTCTAGGACTTTGCATACTACTGACGTGAGTGAGACGGATCGGTAATTTGAAGCTTCGTCTCTTTTGCCTTTCTTATAAACAGCGGTTATGTTTGCATGAGTCCAATCGTCCGGTACTGTGCCAGTGTCCAATGACTGTTGGAATATGATACAGAGGTAGTTGGCTGTCTCATTAGCAGTTTCTTTCAGCATTTTGGTTGGTATGTTGTCCGGACCTGACGCTTTTGTCGCGTTTAAGGCACAAAGCTGTTTCGTTATACCTGCTCGTGTCACGTTTATTTTAGGTATGGTCGGTAAATCATTACCCACTAGATCCGGGAGTGGCATGTCTTCTTTCGTAAAAACACTTTGATATTGTTCGTTAAGGATGTTTGCTTTTTCCTGAGGGTCTGCTGTCCTAGTTCCATCTGGCTTTTTAAGGACATTGATTGCTGTGCTATGAATAAGACATTTTTTAATAAATTCAACCTTTTCATGTAGTTTTGTTTATAATGACTAATATGAGTGACACTCCTTTTATTTTTTTATTTTCTGGAATTGTGTTAGTTTAAATGTCACATGTTTCTCAATATAATTGAATGTTATAAATATAATTTTTGTCCTCCATAATTTGCAATTTTCCATCCCCATTCAGTAATTATTACAAATATATCTTAATTCTATGCCAACTTTAAAAGGTTATAGTATATCAGGTCTGGTCTAGATTACAACCAATCATTAGACATTATTAATCTCATGCAGCCAATCAACCAACACAGAAATAGACCGCATCCAAAGCCAAGCACGTTTTATCTGTGGAGGAATTAGATCAACTCCATGTGAAATCCAAGCCAAGCCAATCTTGAGCTCTTGAGTTTGTGCAGAGAAAAAGCAACATTAGAACTCACAGAGAGATGTCTTAGACTGCCCAACAATAATAGTGCGTGTGGAAAAATGGAAAGGAAAAAGGAGGCTTAACCTTCATCGCCACTCGTTATTTGTATAACATTAAGCCACTCGTGGTTGAAAATCGTCCTATGACGTATTAAGAGGAAGAAGAAAAAAAGCGAGGTCTCCGGCACCCTTGTTTTTTTTTTAAACTGTAAACCACTTGTGGGTCTTTTTCACCCAGTGATCCTAAAAGAGGCCTAACAGTAACACAAAAAGCTTACCACAAAGAATGTTTTTACCGCCCTTGACATCTTCTCTGTCATTTTACCTTTCTATGTTCTCTATCTATGGATATTACGAAGAAGAGAAAAAGGAGGAAAAAGAAGAAGAATAAAGTAGTGCAATATAGATTTGCAAGAAGAGGAGGAGGAGAGGGAGAGCAGGACAAAGAGGATGAGAGGAGGGGGTGCAACAGGAGGAGGAACAGAAAGAGGAAGATAGTAGAAGGTGGAGGTGCAACAGGAGAAGAAGCAGGGAGAAGAAGATATGTAGGAGGCGGAAAAGTAGTAGTAGGAGGAGAAGGAGCATGGGGGGTGCAGCAGGATGAGAATGAAGAAAAGCACCAGGTCAGGGAGCTAGGAGGAGAGGGAGAGGAGGAGGTGCAACAGGAGGAGGAGCAGCAGGAAGAAGATGAGAACCAGGAGCAGGGAGAGGAACAATAGGAATAACAGTTGCAGAAGGAGATGAAGGAGTAGGAGAAGATGCAGTTGGAGATTGAGGGTGGGAGGGTGAGTAAGAGGAGGAACTGCAGCAGGAGCAGATGTAGAGGAGAGCAGGATAAGCAAAAGATGAGCAGTAGGAACTGGAAGGCATGCAAAATGAGCAGGAGGAAGAGGAGCAGGAGGAAGTTAGAACAGCAAGAAGGAAAAGGAGGATGAAGAAAAAGCATGAGGGAGAAAGAGCAGGATGGAAAAAGGGGCAGAAGGGAAGAGGGAGGAAAAGCCATAGGAAGGAGGAGCAGGAGGGAGAAAAAGCAGGTGGAAGAGGAGGAGGGAGAAAGAGTAGGAGGGAGAAAGAGCAAAAGAAAGGAAAAGCAGGAGGGAGGAGGAGCAGGGGCATGGACATAAACATTTAATAGCCTACAATACCTTTGGAGGAGAGAGAGAGAGAAAGGATTAGAGAGCGGGAGAAAGCGAGAGGGTGTGTGTGTGAGAGAGAGTATTACCATTGCTGAAGCTTATTTACAAGTATACAGGTGTTTTTCACCCACAAATGCATTACCTTCAAGGAAACCATATGGTTCAGAAAAATTAATTCACAAAAAAAATAATTAAATAATTATTTTGAAAAATAGACAACTCAGATAGAAGCATAAAACACAAATTTAGGAATACATATTGGTTTTTATCTTATAATTTGGACCAATAAAAATAATTACACAGATTTTTCACAGCCTTGGTGTTTTTCACCCATGAGTGGCCGTGAAGGTTAAAAACCAATCTGTTTTGCAGAGGACAAAAGAGAAGTCCCATCTTCCTGTTCAAACAAGAGCCCAAACAGAAATAGTGATGAAAACACCACCTCATATACCACTTCTATAGTTGTACTTGAAAAAGTTCTACACCCAGAAATAAAGCTTAAAGTTGAACTGATAGATTAAAATGTTACCAAACAAATTTATTTGACTAAAAAGTCTAGCTGAGAGAACTATTAAAAGCTTCCCTCAAGATTGGATCCACATTCATAGATGGGTCTGCCTCTAAAGCCACTGTAAATGCTGGATACGGTGCACTGATATGTATTTCAGATGGAAGTCCCAAAGAGCTTTATTCTGCCTGTGGCAAAACATGCAGTAACTATGAGGCTGAACTCAAAGGCATCCATGCAGCCCTACTTACATTAAATGAAACTCTCCAGAGAAATCTATCTCTGGCAACACATACAGTCCTTTTCGCAGATTCAAAATCGACCCTACAATCTTTGGAAGCTACAGAAACTCATCAGAAGCTTTTGACACACTTTAAGAAATTAAATGTATTCGAAATAGATATTCCCTCACTCTTGTGTTTCAGTGGATCCCATAAATCTACCAGGAGATGAAAAAGCTTATAGACTTGACAAAAAGGGGCTATGCATGAACAGCCTTTAATAAAAACAACTTACCAAACGACCAAAAGAATTATCTGTCAAAATTTTAAAGAATATTGGAGGAATCGGTGAGCTAGGGGAAAGACTAGGAGAATTGTGTACAGACACCAAAACACAGTCAAACTACAGGATCCAATTTTTCTTCTTCCGGGGAAAGAACAATGTGCTATGTCATGTTCACATCTAGTTTTCATGACTCTTTGAAACTTAAAGGATGTATGTTGTATTGGTGTATATACATTTATTCAAAAGGTCTTTGCTTACAGTTAATTCATGGGGAATTATGAAATGCAATCAATAGTGAGCTAAATTATTTGGCCTTGAACAGTTTGCTTGTATTTTAAAAGTTTATTTCTATAAACTTGCATTCAAATACTTTCTTGGTTATGTTTGTTTTTGTTTTTGAATAGATTTCACTCATGTAGAGGCATATATGAATTAAATAATTCAAGAGCTTTTTTGTTACCTTCATTGAATAAGGATATTAAGCTATTTTTATGCATTTTGCGGATCATAAATTCCCTTAAAAGATTTGTTTAAAAATATTTTATCTCTCAAAATGTAAATCATTGTAATGAATCTTTCCTTTCAGTGGCCATGACTTTGAAATAATCATTATTGATGATGGGAGTCCTGATGGAACCTTGGATGTTGCAAAAGAGTTGCAGAGACTCTATGGCAAAGATAAAATTGTAAGATTCTGCATTCCAAATACTTCAAATAGTGTTGAATTCATACTTTTGTTTATTTATTGTCTTTTTTAGATCATACGCAGGAAAACAAGCAGACTTGCACTGCCATAATCCTTTTTAAACGAAATCAAACTACTGGCCATTTTAATGATAACATGAAAAGAAGAACAAATCAAGCTAAGTACACTTTTACCCCTTTTCTTACCAATTCTAGGAGTATCACACTTTTCAATTTTATTTTTGTTTATACAGGTCAGCTTAATTGTACTAATATCCAACCACCTACGACCTAGTTATTAATAATATTGTTTAAAATCTTATTATAGAATAATATTAACAATTGAACAAAAATAAATTTTTCATACTTTCTTTCTCTCCGATACTTTTTGTTCTATGGAATCTGTATACATAAAGTACCCATATTATCAGATATTTTTGGGGCAAAAATGCTGTTTGTTGAGAGCATACATTCACTTGTTTCCAAACATTTCCTTTGATAGTTGTTTTCTTTCGAATAGCTAAAAAATTCTTAATAGCTAATTTTATTCTTTAATTCTTTGCAGGTTCTCAGACCAAGAGAAAAGAAATTGGGTCTAGGTAAAACCAGCGGCAAGAAACAGAGAGAGATAGAGAGAGAGAGAGAGAGAGAGAGAGAGAGAGAAAGAAAGTAAGTTAGGCAGAGAGACATACAGAAGAGAGAGAGAGAGAGAGAGAGAGAGAGAGAGAGAGAGAGAGAGAGAGAGAATTATGGGTGTCATTGTAAGGCCTGGACCATCTTTGACTCTACTGAGTAACCATACACAATGTTTTTGTTGTTGTTGTTTTTTGTTTATGCAATATAATTACATGTATGTTTTGTCGTGGTTTGAGTAAATTAAGGTTTTATTTATGGTTTGTTTGTTTTGGATTTTTCTAAAACAATGTCTGCTAGTTAAATTATCATCCATATTTTTTCATTAGTTGTATACATAGAGAGGAAAAAAATAATTTAATATTTTTTTTACCTTATACATTTTTCATATGGGTTTATAGATGGAAGTATCAATTTGCATTGTAAAACACAATGCATTTGTCCTATTTTTTTAAATTTTCATCGTAGAATGCTATGCACTTTAGCTTTTTTTAAATTCGCATAGAACAATGTGATGCTGTTTGGTTTCTATTCTAATTTGCATATTAAAAATCGATGAATCCTGGTGTATTTTCAATCACATAATGATGCACATTTATAACTATTTATCTCGAATATAAAAGGAAAGTGGAATCAATTCAACCCTGTTGATTTGATATTTTGAAAGTGGCTATGTAAAATAAGATTGGAAAAGGCCTTGTTTACGAAAATTTAAAGTATCTTTCTCTATAACTCTACAGGATATATTAATGGTTGTATCATAACTTGACTCAGATGCACACATAATGCTTGTAGATTTTTTTTTACTGTGTGAGTACATGTATATCTTTAACAAAAGGTAGACTCTGCGCCAAGATCTAGAGTCTTAGACACATGGCTAGACTTCTTAAAGATTTAAATGATCTTGATTCTATTTATTGCAAAAGATATTTTCTGAACCATGTCAGTAAGATGAATTAGAAATATTAGAATGGTTGATGTCTCTGACTAGAAGTAATTTACTTTTAATATTCCTTAGAGTTCAGGAATAATCCTAAACTGAGATGGGTGCATTGGATGAGAATCAAATCATGGACTCCAAGTAGTGAGCCCATGATTATTCTACTCAGAAGGCTCAGACATGAAATAGATAATACTATCTACTACAAGTTGTGTACAATGTGTACGGAATTAATGGGCTAAGAGGGGGGGGGGGGGGTCATGTTTGAGAAGGTTAGATGAGGTCAGGACTTGATTCATTTGATTATAAACATTTAACAGTAACTGCACATGCGCTACTACAATGTACTTTGTGATTTTTATATAGCACAGCGGAAATTTCAATGCAACTTGACAACTCATCATAGAATTGCTTTTAAAAAATTAACACACGTTGGAGATTGGATAGACCTTTTTTTTTTCTCTATGGAAATATGCCTAATTTGTCTTTTTTTTTTACTTCTTGCCTCCCCCCAGGGACAGCATACATCCATGGTATAAAACATGCAACTGGAAATTTTGTTATCATTTTAGATGCAGATTTGTCACATCATGTAAGTGCCAGAGATCAACTGTCATCTTCGGTTATATAATCTAAAAAATAAACATGCCATTTTTTCTTGTCGGGTT
The DNA here is from genome assembly GCA_003991915.1 of Elysia chlorotica. Lineage (NCBI taxonomy): Eukaryota > Metazoa > Mollusca > Gastropoda > Plakobranchidae > Elysia > Elysia chlorotica. The sequence goes on along the minus strand of RQTK01000383.1, from coordinate 125,640 downwards.
ACTTTCAGAATTATGTTAAATGTTCCATTTCTTTCTCATTTTTGTCACAAAAAAAGAGTATAATTCATTGTAACTGGTTCAATATGAAAAGTAGAACTGAGCACGATTCTAGGGCATACATGATTATATTTTTTATGATTCTCTGCTCATGAGAGCTTCAGTTCAAATCACAGCTGTATTAAGTTCCTTTATACCCACTGTATAATATTGAAATATACCTAGATTAATTTTCAGTTGGAGAAAGACTTCAGTTTAATTTGTGGGTGAATCATGTTATCTGTTTGTTTTTATCCATACAGCCCAAGTTTTTGCCTGAATTTATAAGGTATGTCCTAGAAAGATAACAAAAAGTTGCTACTTTATTAGTAGTTTGTAAATTGTATGTATTTGTTGTTGTTTTTTTAAGCTATGGTAATTTTTTTCAATTTATGATTTTTAAAGTAAAGATTTTTAAACGATTGTTTGTATCATACTCTTTAAAGTTTATCGCTTTCACTTGCTTTCTTCAAACAAGATGAAGTATGAAGGCAGTCCATTTATTATTCTTATTTGTCATTTGTGTCAACACAAATCTCTCTTATGTCATGGCCAGGAAGCAAGCAGAAAAAGATTATGATGTGGTCACTGGAACAAGGTACAGAGGCAATGGTGGTGTATTTGGTTGGGACTTAAAAAGGAAAGTCATAAGGTGAGGATGCTTAATGCTCTATAACTGCATATATGGTTTGTTAAGTTTGTAGTAGATTATGAAATAACAAATTTTAAGTTTCATCTTTCTACAAAGTTCAGGGCATATCCTTTTCCTTTGTATCTAGAAGATATTTAGAGTTTTTGGTCAAATATGTTTTTTTGTTTGTCTCTGTCCCCTAAGTTGCTGAAATGTGATTGAATAATTTGGTTGCGTCTTTCCTTATTACAATATAATCATCTTTATTTGTATTATTTTTCATGCAGCCGTGGTGCTAATTACCTGACTCAAGTGCTATTGCGACCAGGGGTCTCTGATTTGACTGGCAGTTTCCGCCTGTACAAAAAAGCTGTGCTAGAAAAGCTTATCAATGCTTGCGTCTCTAAAGGATATGTCTTCCAGATGGAGATGATAATAAGGGCACGGCAGTTTAACTTTTCAGTGGCTGAGGTAAGACTAAGATAAGATATCTTAAGAAAATTATATATTGTCTCCAAAGTCTATGCAAAATTTAAGACAGACTTATGAAAGGACTGTTTTCAAGAATATTATTCTGGTTTCATGAGGGAATGGAGAGCATGGTAAGTTTGAAAAATTCTTTCGTTTTATCCCTCTGGGATCCTTTCTTTTTTTCATATCTGTATGCCATTGAGTGAAAATGCTTTTTTTGCTGAACAGTTCAGAAATACCCATAATGACTATCAAGTGAGTAGGAAACATAATAAATAAATGTGCTCATATCATTGCTTTTATAGATGGAACAAATTTGAATTTTTACCATATATAGCCATGAATGTCAGCTGTGATTTTCCCATTGTAAGCCAAATTTTACATCTAGTTTTACTGGTAGCCCTTGAAACAAAATATATAAAACAATCTAACAACAGACTGTTGGCTTTTACATCTTAATGGCAAACTAGTTGGTGGATCCACTATGATAATCCAAGGCAAAAGATCAAGGCATAGGCAAGACATGATAGGCCCTATTTGATTTTTCTGCTTGCATCCTAAGAAGCTAAATTTTAGTATCTTGTTTGCTCCATTTGCATAAACTAATGGTTGACTATACTATAAACATGCAAATCAATCAGACTCTAGGTACATCTAGAGCCTATCATAGTTCAATATTACATTACTAAGGATAAGACAAAGATCATCTGTATGGGTGAGAAAAATTTTAATGGAGAGTCAAAAAACAAAGAGGGAAATCACTTTTTTCTATACTCAATGAAAATCCTTGTCTTGATTGAAGAAGGAGGATTTAAACAAAAGCAAAGGATAAAAGGATGTCTATTGGTCTTCAACATTCCTATGATATAGAATAAACTAGATTGGTCCCTGTACTTGGGTATGTGCCAGTGTCTTGTTATAGGTGCAACCACAACAACAGTCTTCTGATTCATAAGGTAATTAAGTCCTTTAGTATCTACAAATAGACCTTATCTTCACACAGTTTTGTTTATGAGTGACACTCTTTTTATTTATTTATTTTCTGGAAGTGTGTAAGTTTATGTTTTGTCCTCCATAATTTGCAATTCGCCATTTTCCATCCCCTCTCAGTTTTTATTATATATTCTATGCCAACTTTAAAAAGTATTAATATTATTAGTATCTATCAGTTAACAAACTTTTTTGTTACTTCTTTTTGAAAAATAATCACATTTTGGATCCTTTGGTCCACAGGTACCGATTACATTTGTAGATCGACTCTATGGAGAATCTAAGCTTGGTGGGAGTGAAGTTGTTGCATTTTTCAAAGGGGTCCTCTACCTGTTTGCGACAACGTGATAAAAAGAATCTGAAGATAATTATAGTTATTGATACTGCAATGGGAATAAGGGACTCATTAAAAAATATACTGTGGTATACATTTGTGCTGGGGCAAGCGGTCTTTTTTCCAGCTCGACGGGGATTGAGACATATCGACACACCTGCTGCCAATGTCCTGGCTTTTTATAAAAAATAACACAGATCAGGGACATCGGGCTCTCACTTGATCGCACCATGCCTACTTGCCTTGCCTTGCTAGAGACAGCAGACCGTCTTAGAGTTAGATTGCATGCACATGCAACCAAACACACACTCGCAGAGCAAGCCACGACGGTACCTCAGAGCTCAGGGCCTTGTCTGTTATGAACAGAGCCCGAAATAGAGGCATTTTGGGAAGGGAAGGCCTGTAGGTTGCGCGTTAATTACGACCAGTGGGGGTATCTGTGAGATAAGCTCCAGGTGGTCAGCCCCTAGACAAAACCAAACTAGAAGACTTTCTCTCTCTCTCTCTCTCTCTCTCTCTCTTTCTCTCTCTCTTTCCCCTACTCTCTCTTTCTGTCTCTCATTCATGCTTTTTGGTTGTTATTTTTTTCCTTTTAAACACAATTCCTTACACGTGTACATTTTTTTTTGCACAGGGTTTGTGCTTGCAATTTACTTAGAAATATATTTTTACACTTTTCATATAATGATATAAATTTAAATTATATGATTAAAAACAAGACCAAATAGTGAAAGGTGATTCCCATCCACAGATGCAGACAAGAATGACGTTCAATTCGCTTATCACTCTCCAGTGTTACAAACTAACAAAACCAGTCAACAAAGAGGCCTAGATAACTCACTTGCCCGCCCCACTGTTTACTATACTAAAATAATAGGAATTTTTTAGCCTAAGGCGCCATAATAACGCTGCACCATTAGGATTGACCAAACCTAACTAACCCTAGGTGAACAGTTAAAAAATACTGTCAACACCTTACTCCTTGGCCGGAGGCCTTAGCGGCTAACCGTCAGCACAGTGCATCTATCTAAGGAGCCCACCAGTTTATTCTGCGCTTTTAAGAACTAAAAACAAAACAAAACCCCACTACACTCGATTTTTCTTGCTCAAGGCTCTTCTAGGCTTGGTCGAGGCATCCGGTGCGTGGTGGCTAGATCAAGAAATCTGTAAGCAGTGGCTAGATCGAGAGATCGGCAAGTTTCTAAGTTTGTCTTGTAGGTGTATAGAACGGTAGCCCGCCGCAGAGAGTCCCTTCGACTCTAGTCGTTATCGATAGTTCGCCCCAGCACTGGTATACGTTTTTACTCTCCATTTCTAAAAATCTTTCTTTAATTACAGTTTATAATTGCCATAAATGTAATAGTGAATAAACTTGGTGAAGTGTCTCTCAGTATATTTGCATCTATTTGTTTTTGTCGTGTGCCATTTGTTTTTTGTTTGTTTTTTAAATGTCATATAGAAACCTAGCATTTTTTACTATGAGTAGATATTTGTTTCTCTCAATTTGTTAATATTTGATCACTCTGCTTATTGTTTATGCCTCGTATTTAGCTAATGCCAATGAATATCATGTTTCATGATTTTAAGGTAAATTATGTGTCTGTAATAAGAGGCTTTTCCCAAAATTAGGATTTTACTGGAGTGTGCATGGTCTGCTGAGAAAAATGGTATGTTAGACGTCAGCACTGATTGCTGTGAGAAATGAGGTGGAACAAAATACTCAGGTTATAGATTTGAGTACTAATGTTTTCTTTTAAAGCTTTTACCTTATTTATAAAATCAAAAGCTGGTGGGTGCTTTAGTTTTTTGTGAAACAATCCCTATAGAAAGATAAAATTGAGATACAATAACATATTTAGCTACCGAGAAATTTTCAACCTTTGGTATGGTAAAAAAAAAAATGGTATGCAAGCTTGTAATTTTGTCAGATAATGATTATTTTTCACATAATTATTTTATATTTAATTTGAAATACATTTTTTTCAAGAAGAGATTTTGGAAACTCTTCAAATTTAACTTATAATACTGCAAGATGTACAATGTAATCATTTTTTTTTTTTAGGTTGTAGCAATTTCATCCTCAAGTATTTCATTATTTGTTGGGTTTTTTTCTCCACACAATCATATACATAATTATAAATTGTCTTGGTTGTTGATTATCAATAAAGTTTATGATTTGAAACTCAACATATAAGAAATTAAAATGTTTTAAACAAGTTTGAAAGGAAACAGTTTTCAAAAAGTGTGTTTCTCAGTTTTGCTCAGCTAAAGAGTAATGTCAAGCAATAGTTATGTCAGCAAAATCAAACTGCCAAAAGAGTGTGAATGGGATAATGGAAATCTAACTCTAATAAAACATCTGGCATGTTTTTTAGTTTCAAATTGTACACAATTGTGATTATAAAAATGCATGTTATGGTACCTAAAACCAGAGGAACTATTTTGTAGCTGCTTCTTTTTAAATGTACTTAGACATTATCATTTTAAGTTGGTTTTAAAATGTAGCGTTTCCATTAGGTTGGATAATTGGTTACTGTTCTGGACAAGTCCGCTAGTGTCTTTTTAGGAATCCATTGCTATATAAACTTTGTTCAGAAATGTTTCGAAGCTGCAGAACTAATTTCATTGTAAAAAATGAAAGATCCTTAGATGTGTACAATGGCTTTGTTAATAGTGAAAAAGCTCGAAATAAGGCATATTTAAAGAAAAGAAAATTTAGTTTAGTCTAAGTATTTCAAACTTTTTGAGATGAAAAGACAATACATGTAAGGTTATTTTGAATAACATGTAATTGAAATCAAATTAATAGTATGTTTATTATTTTTCATGTTAATCATTATTCTTACTACAATGAGTACTTTTTAACATTTGTCTTTTTGATTCCCTAATTAACCATGACTGGGAAAATGGTGTTTTTGGAAGGTAAAAATCAATTGATAGTCGATAGTTTCTTAATATTCATCAAAACAGGTAATGAAGAGTAGTAAAGAGAGCCAGTAAAAATTCATTGCTATATGAATCCAACCATCATGCCAAATCGACCCTGCAATAATCGGTTCAGTTACCATGTGCACATCAAAGATTTTATAGGTAACCTAGAGAGCTGGCAAGTCTTGTGACTGAGCATACCCACCTAGGGCTGCTGTCAACTGAGGTCAGGAAGCAACTTGTGAGACTACGTGGCAAATGGGTATTACTTATCGGTTGCAACCCACAGCTGAAGTCAGGCACAGATCACCTATTACCCCAAGCAGTTTTGTCCACCTCAGTTTGCAGACACCTTGTGCAGTACACTCAGCTGGCTAAGTTAAACTTAGAGTTATCATTCTACCCTTTTTGATTTTCTTTGGTGCACATACTACTGACTTTTTTTTTTTCAATATTGCAGAAACTTTCTACTCCACCCACACACACACTCTCTCTCACTCTGTGTGTGTGAATTGTAGGCCTGCTGAATGCTTTTTGTACACTGAAAGTTTAAGGGAAGGGAAAAGATTATGGTTTACACTAATTTCAAACTAATTTGAGAGGTGCTACAATAGATTTGCCTAGGCAAAGGTCATAATGACGATTTATAATGGACCTCTTTAAATTAAACCAATTATAGTCTTGTTTTTGTTTGTTTTTTTCTATCAATATTTAAGAGTCTTCTGCTCTTTTTTTTTCACTTTCCTGCCTCAGAATGTTAAGTACTGGCTTGACAAATGTAGCACAACTATTTTGCCTTGTTGGTATGGCAGGTACAGCTAGTAATGAGTAGTATTGATTATCGTAAGACTAATAATAGTGTCTGTACATAATATATTAGATCTGTTTGTGTCTTTTGAATTTTCAACAACGCAACTTCGACTTTTAAAAATTGTGTATACTGCACTAAAAAATCAAATGCACTCCTTGTCATAACAGGAAAAAGAAACATTCAAGTCTTAAACCAGAACAGAGCTCATTTCTAGCTTTTATTGATCGCAATTCATTGCACCTAGTAGATGAAACCATTTATTATACAAAATCAAGTAAATGAAACACATGTATTTGGAAGTGGAAAACATGCTTGCTATACATAAGAAACTATTTTTACACCAATTGACATACATGTACTTGACATAATTTGAAAAAAACGGTCAAAAACTCAAATCTCTGAAAATATTAAAGGAATTATTTTTGTAAATTTAGCATGAAAAAGTGTTATTCATGTTAGACACTCTTGACTAGTAGGGTGGGTTTATCTAAACAGTAATATATAATATAATTTTTTTTTTTCACTCACAAGAATTATCTGAATATATAGAGGGAAGTACTTTTCAGGAGCAAAATTTTTCTATTTTGAGTCTACTGTTAAATATAGATCAAGCCTTCATCATAAACTATGCCAGGAAAAAAGCATTGAGATAAAATATTTCATTTTACGACACCAAAAAAGTCCTAATAGTAGTAGTTACATTTGGCACATATGCATACACCTATTTTCAGCTTTAAGTATAATCATGATTTAATGGGTATTGATATTCCAATATCTAACACTCCTTCATCCTTCATTCTTACTATCATAAATAAACAAACACATCCTTCCAGTTATCAATTCAGCCATAGAGGATAACAAATAAAACTTTAAAAGAATCAATGGGCGAGTTAAATGAAGGGATTTTGATGAAAGAAAACAGATTATACATTTGACTCTCAAACATGATTGAAAATATAATATTTCAAAAACATTAACATAAGTACATGGCTTTAACTTTAAGCTACAGTGAAATGAAATGATATTAAAAAAAAACACAAACAAAATAAATTTTAGTTTTAATGATGAGGGGAACAAAAAACCGCCGATTATCACAATTCAACCAAAATGATGGTTAAGATAACATTGAAACATGTTAAACATTGTATGACACTTTTTTTGTCATTACTAAGCAGTCACTTCTTTTCTTCCTGGTCAAGCTAAAATAGGTTCGTCCAAAGAGAAATTTTCAAATTGAAAATTGTGAACAATTTATCGCAACAATTGCTACCAAAAAAAAATAATTTTTAAATGCAGAGCAACATGCTTACATAAGCAAATGATTTATTTTCCAGTTTATCAAAATTTTAAATGGACATGTATATCTGTGGTCTGTTAAAATCTACAGTGTATTTGGTTAAACACAAAAGTGAAATTTACACTATATATTAAAAAAAAATTAAACATATGCAATTATTCAGAAATTTCGATTTATACATACAGCATACCCTGGAGAAATTGGCAAAAACAGTAAACGTCGCATCTCAAAGATTGAGTAATCAATGAAAAAAAGTGTCACTGTCAGAGAAGAACAAAAAGTTGAAGAAGAAAAATAATATTTTTATAAATGCACAAAATCTTGTGAAAAACTGCACTGAACACTCACTTGAAATTCAATAGTCATGCAATTTGGTTACTTAAAAGTTCACCAGATAATAAAGTACAGGATTGAGAAGTGTCTACATTCAAAACCTCTTGATAATAAGGAAAGTTTGGAAAACTTTGGGAGACATGTGAAGCTGATTTCTTTTTATTGACTATTTATTTTCCAGACAGGTGAAATATCAATATCTACTTTTTTTTTAAGCAAAAGTATGTAAACATTTTATACTGTTGTCAACTGACACAGTACTTTTACATCGCTTAACTGATGATAATTGATTCTTACTATAAAAAAAGTAACATTGTTTACAATTTTTCTACCATAAACTGTACCAAAAGCACACAAGAAAATTCACAATTTCCTAATCTAGAAGTATCAAACAGTGAAGTCTGGAAGTAGATCATTTTTGGGACTTCGAACCCAGAGCAAGTTGTTTTCAATTGTTAGAAGAATAATAAAAATAAAAAAGAAAGTTTAATTGCATTGGTATAACAGTGGCAAATGTATCTACAGTTCTCCATTAACTTATAAATATATTACAGTGGATAAATTGACGAAAAATTGTTATACAAACAAAATAATCAAAAGTTGTCCTCCTAGTCCTAGGGTATATGGAGATAAGAGCATCAGCTGAGGATTGAACCACCACAGAACAGTCCATAACACCACCATCTAAGCTATCAGGCAACTCGTCTATCTATAGTCATAAACTAAAACATTCTTGAGTGTAATACTGAATAATTCAAAATTTTGATAAATCAATCTGTATTATTGTAGATTTTAATCTGCTGATGAGATCATCAGATTTGGTGGTTCCCATAAAAAAAGAAAAACAATGCTGACTTTTGAGAGCATAACGCACGATTATAAAGAGCACAATATTATTATACTTTGGACCCATATCCTGAGGAATAATTTACTGAAGAAGGATAATTCAAAAGATTACATTTACTTTTCAAAATTTCAAAAAGTTAAAACCAGAAGAAAAAAAATCAGCACAACTCTGATGGAATTTCCTCATCCTCTTCTTCACCTCCTCCTTTGTCTCCATCTTCTTGATGGCTGTTACTGTTTGTGATGGCAGCAGATCGAGATGTAGAGATACCTCCAGGAAACTTCATGTCTCTCGCCAGCTTTGCAAACTGAAAAAGAGAAGTACATATAAAACTGAAGTTCTATTTTATTGCTTCATATTGATATAGCTTGTTGCCACAAATCTTTAAGATTCATTAGAGTTATTGAAAAAATAAAAAACGACAAATTAAGAATACATTTTCCACTTGATTTGTTGATACAAAAAAGAGACATATTACACATGGGTGCAAGTTTTCCAGAATAATCCGGATTTCCGAATTCGGGCCATCGATTGCAATCCTCTTACGGGTTTGGGTCAAGATTGGATCTAAGAAATTTAAAGGTGGCCTCAGAGCTTCTAAATCGAATGGCATCAGCGCCTTTTACAGTCCGTAAATATTGCGCCTTGACAATAAAAGCACCTAAAACGTCATCAAGTTTTCAGATTATTTCCTTTTCCGGCAGTACACAAAGCAGCGCTATGAATGTAGTCTTGGTTAGTTTTGTTTGCCGTGATCCGCTTTGAAGTAAAACTTTTTTAAGGGAATGCGCATGATAAATGGAAGATTTGTTTCTCTACAGGAAAGAGATTCTTTCAGTCATCTTAATCATGTAGATTTAAAATGATACGGCAGTTTCTTTTTCAAATATAAATCACCAAGGACCAAGATACTCAGGGTTCCCATTAGGTTGGGAAATCGGGCAGAGGTCGGGAGCTTTTAATCTAGGCCTACATGTTCACGTTAAACCAGAAGATTTTTCTATCCCCGTCCCATGTACCATTGTTGAATTACAAGAGTCCAAAGTGGAATTGAAGAGTGCTGCAGCTTTCCTTATTAGTTTTGCAGTTTCTGGACCCCTGACAGAGCATGGGTCATAAGCTGCCATTAATTGGTACAAATTGTATTGTTTTGCAAATGTAGTGGTATTTATGCCAGTTGTATTTTTTTTTATCGAAAATGATTAGATAAAACTTTATTGCAATTTTACATTGGCAAATGAGGCCCATTGAAGGATCCCTGGATCTCCCACTCTGGCACTCTCCCGATCACAAAGCTATGACTTCACGTCACAAACTTAACTAGAGGAAGGTGATCTCTCACTGGTTAAGCCTATAACCACTGTATTTTGTATTTGATCAACATTTTTTGTAAGTTCATCTCTCATTCCTTCCAAAAAAGTAAAATAGAAAAATCTAATGGGGATTTTAAGCTTGTAACAAAACAATCCAGAGATTTGTGTTTCATTTTAACTGTTCGTGTTTGTTAGACTTTGGTATTTAAATCATGAGTGAATTAATTTCCTCTCTCTCTCCCTCTCTGTCTGTCTGTCTGTCTGTCTCTTTCTTTCTTTCTCTCTTAAATATTCAGCATCCATAACCATCTCTCATTCCCACTCTCTTACCCTTTCTTTCTATTTCTCTGTTTCTTTCTTTCTCACGTAATTCATAGGTAGGTCTGATAAACAAGCGAGACCCTATAGGGCCTTTTGCCAAAATCTAACTAATCTATTCCTCATTCACCTATCTAATCTATTCCTCATTTATGAGCATCCTTGATCGTTATTCGTCTCTCTCTTTCTCTCTATCTCTCCCTCACACACATACACACTCTCCCTCTCTCGTGCAAAAAACTGTGGGCTAACTGGACAAATTCAAAACATAGGATTTTAAAACTTAAGACTGCATTGTTGAGCTCAAGATCTCATCTGTTCTTCACCCGTTAGCTTCCTATATCATTCTCTCTTCTCCCCCGCCAATCTCTCTCTCTGTCTTCCCCCCTTTCTCCAGAAAAAATGTGTGTATTTTGGGTTGATAACCAGCACCTTCTGTACTCACCACTCCTATTCACTTGCACCCATGCATATTAATTTTTTTTTAAAGTCATATTATAACCAAAGAGTATATCCAAACATTTTTTCCAACAACAAATGTAGTTATCATTGAATAAAACGTTTTCAACCAGCAAGTTGCACATGCAACTTTACAAATACAGATCTACACTATTTCACAAACTATCAAACTGACTCTGCCTAAGAGAATAAAAACTTACCATATTGTCTAGATATTTAAAGATGGGTCTGGCAAGCACAAGAGAACCTGCCTCCCCATCTCCATCATCATATGCTCGCAACAAGTCTTCCAGTGCACCAGCCTCTTCACTTGCACCAAATTCTGGATAACTAGGAAACAAAACAAGTTTAGTGCTATGTGAGTGCCTTCAGAATGCAAACCTTATAATAGCTAAATACTTACTCTGTGAATGAATTTCTGTATGGGGCCATGAAAAATCTAAGGTTTAGAATTTTAAAGGATAAAATGATCAGGCGGAATGTGAATACAAAAATATGAAGTCACATTGTGCAGGGATGCCACTCAACTGAGAAAAAAACATCTCAAGTTTTGTTGTCGCTGACGAGGGTATATAGCACTATATAGCGTTTCTGAATCTTTATTAAGTACATACAGGTTTTTTGTCCGAATTTTGCTATACATGCACTACATGTGGTGTTTTTATCCAAATTTAGTTATAAAAACTATGTTTGAGTGTTTTTGTGCAAATCAAAGTCTTTGGTCTGACTGTCGCATAAAGCTAAGCTCTCTCATAATTAACGTTTCCTAGATCTATGTTAAGTAAAAAATCGCGAATCAAAGTGTTTGTGGATTTAATATCTATACAGAAACACTATGATATAATAGTGCATATAGCAACATTTGGACAGAAAGCTATAGTGCGTGTAGACTAAGCCTTACATAGTGTGAACGGCCAAGTCCCCGGTATCACACTATGTAACCCCGTCGCTGTACATTTATCTACATAGCTTGAACGGCGCAATTGTAAAATCTAAAGCTAGATCTAGATTTGATTCTCAGTTTGGTTTGGATATGTCGGTAATTCGGATACAGTGTAGCTCCTAAAAACTAAAACAAATATAAGTAAAGAAGCAAAGTTCTGAATCACGCTTAAGATTCTACTCTGAACTATCTATTTTACTTAGATTTACAGAGTGTAAAAGAACACTATAGAGCCATATAGAGCACATGGTCAGGGCCGTGTTAACTAAGGGCGGGATCCTAGGCTGTCTATGAGTCGAGGCGCCCATTGATGACATCAATGCTACTAGTTCCGCATTGTAACCCGTTCTGATGAGATAAGTTGCATATGTAGGCAACCACTATCCACATATCTATTTCTGTAACAAAGTATGAGGCAGCCAAAACCTATCCGTGCTTGTTTATTTAGTGATGGATTACTTCACCTAAACACATACTCAACACACTGTGAAAATTCATACCGTTTATTTTTGTCCTGACTTTTTGAAGGGCAAATGCCTAGATGATGTCCTCAAAGTCTAGAGATTTTGTCGTTTCAGATTCAGCCATCAAGAGAGCTAGGCTGCTTACTTCTCCAGCATTAAACACATTCTACTTTTTACTCTTTCACCTTGCGTACAACTCCCAGGTTGAGTGATGGTTTCTGAAGTGTTTTGTTCAGTGTTAATGTGTGCCAGAGCCAAAAACACACATAGCACAGCATATTCAAAATTTTTCATCTTGTTGTGCAAGGATGGTGGATATCATGCATTTGGGGAGATTCTATCATGTCACGAGATAAGTCAAGCAGTAATGATATAACCTTTTGTACACGTAGTTGGATTTTAATGCTACTGATGCATTTTACGAATAAGCAGGAAGTTGTACAATGCTTGGACTTATCCGAAAAATGATGCTGCATCTACACATCATTCAGCAGTACAGACACCAAACAGATTTAGAGTATGAGCCAAGCAGGGGTCCAGCCACCTTACTAGCATTCTACTTCATGTCCTCAGTGTCTTAGCAATGTAGGCCTAGAATGTTAATAGCGCCTAGGCGTAGTCAAAAGACAACTTTGGAATACACATCAGCAGCAGCAAGAAGGACAGCGTATCAACATCAACATGGACTGTAAAGACAACAGCAATACAAATTACAATCAGCAAACAACAACAATTCAACAAGAGGACCACTTTCTTTTTTGGTTAAAAAACAATTTTTAAACCTCGTTTTTGGAAGCGCAGGGCTTAGGCTACAGCCTGTACCGCCTAACGTGTAACGCGACCCTCCACATGGTTCACATAATAGTAGACCCACACAATATAAACGGCACTAAGTAAGATGATCAAACGCAGTGAGCAATGAGAATATAGTAAGTTTGAAATGACGGCCGGGCCAAGGACTAGATGTCAAGTTTAATAGTAGTAATAATTTGACAAATAAATGATTAACTAAATTAGAGTACTTTTCTGTAAGAGTATTCGAGCACAAGATTCACAAAAGAATTGTAATTGACGACAAGGGACGAGGACTGGGTGTGAAGATGGAGGGATCAGCATGTAAACACACATTAGAACGCACGAAAATTCGAAAGAACTATTCGATGGTCAACACCATGTAAGATTAAACACAATCACTGATCAGAATCATTATTTGGTTAGAAATGGCGGCAATGGTTAACGACTAGATGTGGAGGTAGAGAGATGGGTACTATCATTCAGAGTTTTGGACATATAAATGATAAATAAAATAATGCGTTGGAGTTGATCGATACCACTGACTTTGTTGACTAACCCAATCTTGATGACACAATGACAAGTGAAAAAACAAAAGAGCAATGCCACTTATAATTAAACTGTTCCTACATTTTCTGGAGTGCACAGAATCTTCTTTATACTTCTCTAGTTTCGGTGGCGCGATTGACAGAAAAATTGTAGCCATACCTTAAAATTAATAGAGCAAAAAACATAGGGGTTATTGGGAAAGTCGTATTTTTCAGTAGAAGAACGTAATGGCGTATTAGATGACAAAATGCATATGTAAATATGCATATGAGTTGACAGCTCTGCAGTTGGTGAGCTGATAACTTTCGCCGCAAAAAAAAAAGAAAATTTTTTTTGTTCTATTGACGGGCATTTCCGAATTGAAAATTCCTCACAGCTATTACTTTTTTTTTTCTTTTTTCTTTCTTGCTAGCGATTTGTGTCTGAAGATCTGCGATCAGTGATTCTGACACTACAAACAACAACAAAAATTCCCCATCAGCGTCAGCGGACCAACAAACGTGACCATGGAAAATACCATCGGAAGAGTGGCAGCCCTGATTGTGAGATACAAGCATGAAAAATGAGTAGTGGCATCCCAGCAAGAGACCAAAGAGTACTTTTCAATCAAAATAGTTTCTGCATTTCAGATGTACTTTACCATATTTGCTAATATTACTTGATACCAGATAGATATTTCCCTAAGTTCTGATCAGTGGTTTGACAGAAATGTGCATAAATAAGACAGGATTTTGAATTGAATGTTTGATCAGTCAATATATAAATGATATTATCTAAAATAAAAACAGGCTCCAAACTACATCTAGATCTATTGCTTCATCAATACTACATGGGATGAGTACAACTTAGCTTTTAGTCTGTTGGTAGCTTCAACTTCGAGCCAGTGGCTTGATGGTGGGGCTTTTTTGTGTGCTTTTTATTTAAAAAAGAATGCTGCTTTACATAGTGAGTTTGTTTTCAGAACAAATCCTAGTTGAACCTCCAGTGGGTAGACTAAATCCAGCTCAATAGGTGTGATGATTAGGGAAGTGCTCACTCTGCTTTCTTTCCCCTACAAAAAGCCATGGAACTGCACAAAGCAGAAAGAGAAAAATTAAAGGGATACCTACAGGTAGATTAATTTAGAGCTTCCAAATCGCCTTTGTCTAAGCACATAACAGTAGGATACATAAGTTCTGGTACTAAATGTGCTTAGAGGCTTTAGGGTTTTTGTTGTTTTTTTCCTTGAGGCAAACGCTGCCAATCCCTTTACAACAGCTCACATCTATAGTCGGCATTTCGGTTTTCACTTAGAATAAGCTCACTAAAAAAAGTTGGGTCAGTTCTCATTCCTGTATATCCTAACTGTGTCTACAATGCCAGACATTGCCATGTCCATTTTTAAAAAAATTATTTACATGGCAAAAATGTAAATTTACATTATAATATAAAATTTCTAATAACATTAACAGATTAATGGGAATCATTAAGAATGTTTAAAACTCACTTAAGGCAACTTCTGAAAAACTGATCTGCAGCAACATAATCCTCTTGAGCTAGATGTACAAGTATAATGCCCATGGCCACCTTTTTTATATATGCATAGTTTTCTGCTTCCATCCAATATTTTATCTCTTGTTGCAATGACTTGATGGCTTCATCATATCTGAAGATAGAGCAGAAAATGTCAGAAAGCATTGAAACAGAGCTAAAATACTAAAGTTTAAGCTTAACTTAAGGGTTGCAAGGCAAGTTCATGAGACGTAAAAGGAAAACAAAATTGCATCAATATAAAATAATGTAACATACTTAAAGCACTTTACTTGCAATCTGCCTGCTTTGCCAATGTACTCTGCACTTTGTCTTGGTCGCCCTTCACACTGTTTGAAGAGAAAAAAAGAAAAGAAAAAAAAACAACTTATGATAAATAATTTTCATAATTATGGCTACAGTCAATTAAGAATGACACGGTGAGACTATAAAAAGCCTAAATTTAAAGAAAATATCTCCTTACCTCAGCAACATCACATGCTTTTGTATATAAGTGAATAGCTTTCTCTGGTTTCTCTTGTTCTACCATTCTGGTGAAAAAAAATACATATAAAAAAATTAGTACATAAAGAACCTTTACTCTCTGAAATAAGAACCACATTTACTCAAAATTATAATATTAAAAGAAATAAATACTAAAAAAGAAAAAATTTGAACTTTGCCTATAAATCACAATTGTTTAGAATTTAAAGACTGCTAAGGCACACAAATACATTAGACAGCATACTTGGCAGCTTTATCAAGGCAGAGCGCAGCAGTGTCGGGTGTGCCATGCTCTTGGAACATGAGGGCTGCCAATTCCATCCAATGAACTGCCTCATCGTATTCTTTGTTTTCCTTGCACAAGAAACCTGCTTGTTCATATGCCCTTTAAAGATAATGATGAAATCGTGGATTGTAGCAATTGTTTTAAAAAAAAAGCTAATATGGATTTTTTAAAAAGGACTGGAAATTTTATCTTTTATAAACAGTGCTTCAAAATTGAAAGCAGACATGAAAAGTGCAAGTCAAACATGAAAAATATTTTGTTTGTCTAGGAGTTAATTTACTTGCACCACATTTCTTTATAAATTTTTTCCCCATCAAAACGAAGAGGAAAGCAAAGCTCTCTCCTAAGTCTAAAGGAAAGTCCCATACGGCAGCCCCAGAGTCTGTGCCCGCAACTCGACCTGTTGCATTATACCGACATCTACTCAACTAAAAGGATAAAAATGTGGCCGTCAAACCTGGCTCAAACCATGGACTTCCTGAGTCAGAAGCTGATGCGCTTAAATTAGCACCACCCTTTCCCTCCACTCCATAAAAAAACTTCAGCATTAAAGATGTTTTATGTTAAATAGTATGGTTAAATGTATATTATACTCTATACAATATTAATACAAAATAAAAATTATAAAAACAACAAATAAAAATATTCCCTTTTCCAAAACGCTGTCTCAAATAACCTATTAAGTCATAAACTTTATAATGTCAGTTTTTCCTTTAAAGGGACTGTGAGGCTCTGAGAAGATCCCTGAGGTGATAAATGGTTCCATGTACATTGTACTATGTACATGTATTACTAGCTAACACATGTCTGCTGGTAAAAAATATGTACAATGGATTATCTTCTTTACCGCGTTCCATTTTGATCTATTGTACATGTATTTTTTTAAATTATGTAAAAAAATCTGCCTCAACGAAGTTTATTTTAACATCTGATCTAGTTTCATTAATCAGAATTTTGGTAAAAGTTGAACTGTGCAGTGTGCGTTCATTTCATAAAGGAAAAAACGGAGATGTTTCTCTTTAACAAAACATTGGAGCAAAAAAGGCAAATATCAGACCAAAACGTAATTAGCAGAAGTCGAGGTGAAGATCTAGAATAAATTGTATTACGAGCAGAATGTGCCGATCGTACGATACAATGTAGCTATCACATAAGATACATTTCGGTTAGATTGTAGATTTTTTTTAAAAAGCTTACAGAATAGAGCGCATGCTTGTTCACTAAGTTAGTTATTAATAAGCTTAGAAAGGTTTATCAGAGGTTCCGTGGTTAAAACAGTAATCAAAAAAAAAATCTGAGTCAGACCAAACGCACCCTAGCTGGGATCAACTTGTCGGAAAACACTGCGAGGACTGAATAAAGATGGACAGACGCATTTACAAGTATACACATACCCCTACAAACACAAGTCCTCTAAGTATAGCTATTAC
Source organism: Elysia chlorotica (assembly GCA_003991915.1). NCBI lineage: Eukaryota > Metazoa > Mollusca > Gastropoda > Plakobranchidae > Elysia > Elysia chlorotica. The sequence goes on along the minus strand of RQTK01000383.1, from coordinate 108,395 downwards.
TTTTTATATCTGTCTGTTTTGGCCCTTTTTGATACTGATCTGTTACTTCTCTGTGATGTTTCATATTCACCATGAAGTGGGTAGTTTATGTCTGATGTTATACATTTTGCTTTCTTTATAACTTGTAAAACATAAATGTCTTTGAAAGCCAATGATTTGGGAAGCTTTCCGGAAATTTCGGAAAAGTGGCATCCCTGTCATCAAGAATTATGTAATGTTATTGGCAGAAATGAGATATGAAAATTAGGTGTTAGTTCATCTAGCAAAATTACCCACACACAAATTGGTAACGCTTAACAGGCTTGTCCAATCGGTGGACAGCGAACAAGATTTATAACAGTACACTGAATTGAAGCGACGACACTTATTCAAACTGTGACGTGTAATAACAAGATGGATAGAGGATGGGGAACAGAGTTGACAGATTGACGTCAGGAAAGGTGCGCCTGTCATAGGTACGGTTTCTATCTCAAATAAGGGTCACATCATATTTGTGTCTTCCCATATTGCTTTATTTTAAACACTTTTTTTTCTAAAAAGTTATCTGAGATAATTACGAGAAGAACAACGCGACATGATCATTGGTTGTCCTTTCGACAAAGAAAAAGTTTTTTACTTAGTTGTGGGTTTATTTTGTCAACGATAAAAGGGCAAAACCAAAGCTATCTCTATCTTAGTATCCTCTGGCAAAACTAATGACCTGGGCCCTGAGAAGTGCAGCTGTTTTAGGTTATTAGCACTTTCTGTTACATGCACCAATTTCAATTTTTTTTTCTTTTGGATACGACATGAAAAAGAAGAACCAATCGTTGATCAGAATTTGAGCCACTTATACACTCGTCATTAGGCAAGTACATGTAGCCCTTATTAGTACAGATTTAAACCAAACCATAAAGTTTTGATATTCTTTTGAATCACAATCAAAATTAAATAGGATTTAAACCAAGTTCAAAGTTTGATCTGATCTAGACCCAGACCTGAGATTCGCTAGTAAATTTGGGACACTATTGTGTTGTATTATCTTTTTTTTTTCCCAAAATTACACACTAACTGGAGAGTTTATTTGTTTACTTCAGAGCATCCTACTTTCATCGTGGCTAAGTTTGAAAACCACTTCATGTGAAAGCTGTTTTGGCCCAATGTTAGAGCGTCGCTGAATTGTTCAAAGGTTGTAAGCATGAAACGCTAATCGAACATTTATCAAGTTATAACAATTGTATTGTTTCATTTTTTTCTCATAAAACACATATTTGTGCATATTACCAGCGAATAATTATGATACTGATAGTTTTTTCTAACAATTATTAAATCATAAATGGTAGAAATAAACTATTAATTGTCGAATGTACAAATATTATATTTATGCATATTAATAAACTTAATGATTTTGTATATCTTAACTTGCAAATGGCGCAGAACTGTCCGAGTAAAAAATTACGTGATTTCCAAAATTAGACAGAAGCATTCTATTCCAGTGTAAGGATGACACCTCTTGATTATGGTGTCACAAAATGAACCACATCTCAGTCTGTGCAACTTAATGTCGAAACCTGTCGAAACCCTATAATATATGTCGAAACCCATCTAATTGAAATGAAATCAGTGAAAATCAGACTAAATCTGACGATCATTTTTATACAAGTCATCTTATAGGCTATATCGTGGACAGGGTCACAAAATTGATATATGCCACAAGTATACATGCTGCCACACAGACACGGTGCGGGGATGCCATGACTCCTGTCTCATTTGATGGCAAACCATACTGACACTGACCCACCAGTGAGTGGTACACGAACTGCACAAATAGCGCACAAATTTCAAGATTGGCAAATGTCTTTTATGACAAACAAACCAAAAAAAAAAGAGAGATAAGCCCAGAACTAATCTAAGCCTTTGCAAGATTTATCGTTGAAAAATACTCCCAGAGTATGTTTCCATGTGTTGCCATTGTACATGCCATCAAATAGCAGTGGAAAGCCATCTTTTTCAAAACTAATAAAAAAAAAAACGCCCCCTAACAATAAGAGCGACAATATAGCCGACATATTCACCTGTTTCTTATGAGCTTGACCCAGAATAGTCATATCCTACCATCATTAATAACATTACTTAAAAAAAACAAATAATGGTAGTGTCTGGTCTGTAAGGTCACATTTTAAAAAGGCAAATGACATTATCATTACAACCATGCAGTTCTAACGACTAGCTATCTCTAAATTTCTGAATGTTTTTCCCTAGCATAATAATAGTCAATAAAAAGTTCATGTTTTATACCGAAAGTGAAAATAAACCACTGGCCCACACAAGCTACATGTAGAATGCTTAAAAAAAAAAACTAACAAAAAAAAGACATTGTTTGAGGGAGTGAGAAAACCCCTGCAGCCTAAAGTCGGCACTGACACTTCACATGTTTAACAATTCTAGATATTAAAAATATCTATTATACATGCAAATGGAAACATTTTATAGTTTTAAAAAATTACAATATGACATTTCTACTTGTTCAACAGGTCTCATGTCTTCTAACACAGAGGAATTCAAGCTTTGGTAAAATCACATTCCCTAAGCTTCAGAACAGAGAGACTCATTTTTTTTTTTTTCAAGAAAAAAAAATACTTACTTTGCAGCATGAAATGGCCTGTAATGAGAGTTAAGGCAAATACATCGCCATGTGAATAATAACATGTTTCCACTTCTATGTTGAGAAATGATAATTTTCTCACATTTCATGATAAACTTATGGTACTATCCAACATTTATGATAAAGCGTTTACATGTAAACATTAACATTGATTCTCTTTAGAAGCACAATGACTAATGTTTAAAAAAATAAGAGAGCTAGAGACAAAGAGACAGAGAGAGAGAGAGAAAGAGAGAGAGAGAGAGAGAGAGAGAGAGAGAGAGAGAGAGAGAGAGAGAGAGAGAGAGTGAGAGTAAGAGAAAAATGGGAGAAATGAAAAAATGAGCAATAGGATACATGCACTTGTACTAGAGTTATGGCAATTACAAGCATTTTAAAAATTAAAGTGCCCCCAGCCCCACCCCTTTCTACACTAAAAAAAAAATTATGTTAATTTCATGAGTTCATCCAGAAAATGATAAATCACACATTACAAATGAGCAATGATTTAGATGTTCATCATGAAATTGAAGAAACATTGATACTCTAACCTGCTCAACAACTGGGATGTTTTTTTGCCCATATTTATTTATTCAAGCTCCTTGTTTGCCTTGATTGAGAAAGAAAAGGATACGAATTCACAGTTTTTTGCAAGTCTCCAGCTTTTATGTAGGACTCCTTTGCTTGTTCATAAGCCTTTGCATTCCGAAAAGCAGTTGCTGAAAGTTTTAGAGTATTAATAAAGTATAATCAATAATATTTTTTACACAATGGTTACTTTTAAGAATGCTAAATAGTGGTAAGAGTTTCATTTCTCTCTATTTGGTTTATGAAGGAAAAAGCAGTTTTCTGTTTCCTTACCATTCAGCACTATTCATAACACTTAGAAGTCAATGAAATTTTGTTTGGACCTGATTTACTTAAAGTCCTCAATAGACAATGCACAAACATTAACAAAAATATATTTCTTTGTTCTGATCTTTCTTCATCCACTGAGAGTTGTAGAACTAAGAACCCAATGAGTGGCTGACAGCCACATAACCATCGCGAAACACACACTGCAAGTCCTTGCAGCCCCTTCTAATACAGGATTGACCAGTTTATGAATGAAAATCTCGAATTTTTTTTCAGTTTGCCTATAAAGAAAGAAGAAATGTTGAAGATGCTATGTTAACGTTTTTAAATACTGTCCTAAAACATCTTGAGACACCCAGAGTTTTTGCCAAAAGTTTATTTGTTGATTTTTCGTCTGCTTTTAATACTATCCAGCCCCATCTTATGATCAAGAAATTGTATGACTTGCATGTTGATGTCAGTGTTATGGCCTGGATTTTTTATTTTCTTACAAAGAGACCACAAACACAGGTGCACCACAGGGCTGTGTGCTTTCACCAATGTTATACACTGCCTACACCAATGACTACCAGACAAAAGGCACAAACACACAATTCATTAAATTTGCGGACGACTCTTGCCTAATCAGAACAATAACAAACAACGAAGATTTTTACTTTGAAGAGATTTACAAGTTTGTGTCATGGTACGAGATTAACTTCTTAAATTTGAATATTAATAAAACAAAAGAGATGATTTTTGATTTTAGACGAAACAAGGCACCTGCTTTAACACCGTTAAAAATAAAGGACGTACAAGTTGAAGTTGTTGACACATACAAATATCTTGGCCTCACCATTGATTGTAAACTTTCTTTTAACGCACATATTGAAATATTGATTAAAAAAGCTAATCAACGACTGTATTTTTTAAGGAAATTAAAGTCTTTCAATGTTGACTACAATATTATGAAAATCTTTTATGTCTCCTGTATCCAAAGTTTAATATCTTTTGGAATTACATGTTTTGGAGGAAACCTATCAAAAGCCCACTCTCAAAGAGTAGACAAAATAAGAAAGAAAGCTTCCCAAATTATTGGCTGTGAACTAACCCCTTTCAAAGACATGTATGTTTTACAAGTAATGAATAAAGCTAAATGTATAACATCAGACATAAACCACCCTCTTCATAGTGAATATGAAACATCACAAAGAAGTAACAGATTAATATAAAAAAGGGCCAGAACAGACAGATATAAAAACTCGTTTGTACCAGCATCCATTAGATTGCTGCAAAATAGCTATACTTAGAGGGGGAAGAACGTTGGTCTCGGTCGGGAGAACCGCGGTTCGGGTCCCATGTCAGCAGATTTGTCTGATTTCGTGCCCTGTATCTCTGCTCTGTTTTGTGTGTCAGGGCACAAAAAATTGTCAGACGTCAGTCTTAGGACCTGTCCACAGTATAGTAAAACGCTTATTTTATATTATTATCATTATTATTATTATCTCACACATGTACAACCGGTTTTGTGATATGGAATCAAATGTATTATTGTACGACCAAGAAAAATTTCCCAATGGGATGATAAAGGCTTATCTTATCTTATCTTATCAAAACTTTTAATAAATGCATCTATTCACCTGCTTTGTTATACTCTGCCACAGCTCCATCTGTATCTGGTTTCCATTTGAAAAGTGATGTTTTCATACTATATGTAAGAAGAACATAAAAATGTCTGATTGAATATTTGTGCTTCAGAAATGAAAGGAAAGAGGAAAGTGAACAAACACTTCAAATACGAAAACATATTAGTTGTAATTTAAATGTTAGGATTAGACAGCCTAAACTCAATGGAGTTGCAGTGATTTTGCCAGCAATGCTCATGAAGAAATGGCACTATTTTTAGGGTTTTCTTTTTACAAACATTTTGAACCAATAAAGAGATAAAAATTATTTAACAAATTCTCATATTTGAAAACTTTTAAAGCTTCTTTCAAACAAAATGTCTATTTTAATATTGCATTATAAAATTGATTTTTGGGATGTTTGGCTGCAGTCAGCAACTTCAATTTTTTTTTCAGAGAAAGCATGAATGCCTATTAGGGAGCAGTATTTAGTTCCTATGTTTACTAGACTTCCGCCTAGTGAGCTGTTCTGAGCATTTCCTAACTGCTTTTTGAAATTCTTAAACAGTGCTCATCTTGTCTTGACACCAGGCAGGCAAAGTTTCTGACGGAGGTTCTGCTATGACCCTTATCAGTAACATTTTAATTAATATTAATTAATCTCCTTAGTTCCATTAAACATTGTAAATCTTCTAATTTCACAATTTTTCTATAAGGCTATATATGTCATAGTGTTTCAAAGATAACTAAATAATGGACACAAATGTTGTCAATCAAAATTATTCTACTTGAGACAGTAAATAGGCCTAATCTTCGTCAGACATATTCTAGTAAATGTTCAAAATTGTTTAGCCAGAGAATTTGATTTGAACAATGAAACTTATAGAAAGTGCATTCCCTACCCGGTGGGCCATAATATGGGCAGGTGGGCATAAAAGAGGGTGGGTTCGATTAAGTTAAGATTCATGAACAATAATAAAATTGATAAAAATATTTTCTCCCTGTCTCTGTGCTTTTATTTTTTATTTATTGTATGTTATTGTCATATAATTTTTTATTTTATGTGAGCATACACATACTTATTTTATTTAACAGTTAAAAAATGCGTTTTCATTATCTTTTATGCTTAACAATTTTGTTTTGATAACTGGACAAGACCAAAATTTTTCATCATTTAAAAAAAAAAACCCTAATTGTATGGTAAGTTTGAAAGCTAGATTCTATTTATTTGGCCTATATTTAGCCTAAATATGGGTAACAAAAATACCTCTGAAAAGATAGGAAGTAATTTGATTCTATTCAATAATTGTATATTTGAACACTGGTACTCGGATGGAATTCACCGTATTTGTTATAGAATCCTGCTTACTCACACATAATTATATGATCGCCCATATGATCACCCACCGGACAGGGACTCATGCACCAGTGGCCTAAAGAAGAGCCAAAGAGTTGAGCAAAATTTGGACAAAAACACGTTATACAACATAAAAGTAGATTTCATAGAGCTAGATCTATATTATATAGTATGCATGACGCTCTTAAATTTGGACAGAGATCTAGAGGCTTTAAATTCTTTCAAGATCTATCTTAGTAAAGTGGAACACATTTAAACCGAAATTTTAGGGGGTCTAATTTCAATTTCGGTTTAAACATATTTTGGTTTAAACATAGTCAAGATAAAACGAAAAAAAAAACGAAAGGGACACAAGCCAAAATTTGAATTAAACACATTTTAAATGAATGAGTTTCGGCAAACCCCATGCATAGTAAAGGGGGGGGGGGGGTGAAAAAAAAATTGTGTGTCATTTTTTAAATTTTTTTTAAATGTTTCTTTTCTATTCGAATGTGGAAACAAATCTAGAATCTCTTTGGACTTTTCTATCTTGTCTCTAATGCCAAGAATTGTCGGAAATCTAGAGTTCGATATTCCGTGTTTGCGACCGATTTTTCGTTTGGCCAATTTTTTTTCTAATCACAGACATGTAAAATATCCGACAATCTCATTCCAGACGGATTTTCCTTACCAATACGGGAACACATCGGGCATATTTTTGTTCAAATAGGTTTTTAAAGAGTGACAGCAGGCACTAAAAGAGTTGCTTAAATTATGATTCCTCTTCATCTGCCTGTCATTCTGTCTATGCCCCCCCATCCTCCCTCTCTCTCTCTCTCTCTCAAGATATAGATTTAGATCTAGACTTGTCTTCTTCATTTCCCTTTTACCTTTCATTCACTCATTCAACACATCGCTCTCGATCTTTTTAATGACCCCCCCCTCCCCCAATATTCTCTCTCTCTCTCTCTCTCGATCTTTTTAATAACCCCCTCCCTCTTTCTTATTCTCTCTCTCCATCTTTTTATTGACCTCCCCCCACCTCTTTCTTATTCTCTCTCTCCATCTTTTTATTGACCTCCCCCCACCATTTAGCATCGCCTAAATTTGTTCGCCGAGCAGTCACTCAGCCAGCCTGGTCTATGATCACATGCGCACAGACAGTGATGAGTGATGCAACAATGTTTGCTTGGCTTCGGACATTTAGCGTTAGAGACTGTGTTGGGTTAGGTCTAGATGGCACACGCTGATCAGTGTGTACTGTAAAAAGTGATGCAACAATGTTTACTTGGGTACGCTAGAGAGTTAGAGACTGCATGGGCCTAGGCACAGGTGACTCACCATAATCAGCGTGTAAATGTAAGCCTATTGGTGGCGCTGATTAACAAGAGAGGGGTGATGGTGGGCCTTATTAGTGATAGATTTGATGACTCATGACTGGCAGGGGTACTGCAGTGCATAAGGGAAGGAAAGGTATGTCCGAATACGCTGATTTTTTTAGAAACTCTACCACCCAGCGGCATGAAGTTAGTCATTTCTTTTCGGTTTAGCGATAGATCTAGTATGCTGGCCAACGATTTCGGTTTACCGTAGGTTTCATATAAGGAAAAAAGAAGGAAAACAGCAATTATTTCGATTTCTTTTCGGTTTAGCCGTTTGTTTGTTTTTTCGGATCAGCCGTTTTCGGTTTAAGTGTGTTCCACTGTATCTAATCTAGATCTAGGCCCTAGATCCACATCAATTTTCATTGATAATATACGTAAAGGGTCTGTCGATAACAAAATATTCGGTATGCCCCATATTCAAATCACAAAATTCGAACAAGCAAGCCATTAAAACTATAGACAAAGGTCATACATACCACTTATCCGCTAGACGGAGATGTTCTAGCCCCTCGGAAATTTTCTTATCACTGTGCGAGGCCATTATTGTTAGAATTGGACAATAACAATTAGGCGGAAGTTACTTGGGGGTGGAGTCTACTTAGAATAAAAAGAAGTGTGTATATCTCCTTCTGTCGCCGAATAGGAACACTCGGAGAACCTATGAGACATTAAACCCATGAGAAGAGAGAGAAAGAGAGAGAGAGAGAGAGAGAGAGAGAGAGAGAGAGAGAGAGAGATGGTGGTGGTGGTTAAAAATAGGTCTGCTTGTGTTATCCTTAATTCAATATATAAATTATTATTAGACAAGTGAATAGATAAACAGACAGACAGATTGACGGGCAAACAGAGATAGATAGTTAGATAGATAGATAGATAGATAGACAGATAGACAGATAGATATATAGATAGATAGATTAAGCAAAAAGCATTGATAAATAATACTAAAAATCGACGGAAGGGCTATACAGAGACGACGGGCTCGCCGTAACCAATATGAACCCTAGAAATGCCGAAAAGACAAAACAAAAAATCTGCAAGATCTTCAAAGAAAATGGATTAAGCATAACCACCGAAGCAAATAAAAAAGTAGTGGACTTCCTTGACATTATCTCTAGACCTCAACACATGAGTATACAAACCGTAAAAAAAATCAAACAGCATTATCCACTACATCCATTGCGACAGCAACGACCCACCATCCATCATCAAGAACCTCTCAAAATGTATAGAAAAACGTTTATAAAACAATTCTGCCAACATCAATATATACAACGAGGTAGCAAAATCGTACAACGCTGCCCTGAACGAAAACGGATACAAGCAGAAACTGAAATAAATAGAAGCCAAAACAAACAGAAGCGTACCCAACAGGAACCAAAACTGCAAAAAGATAACGCAAGCGACACAACAAAAGATACAAAAAACAAGAAAGAGAATTATTATCTGGTACAATCCCCCGTTTAGTTCTAATGTCAGTACAAAGATTGGGAACAAATTTTTCGGACTTTTAAACACGTGCTTCCCCCCAAACAACAAGCTGCACAAAATACTCAACAAAAACATCATAAAGTTCAGTTACAGCTGCATACCAAACATAAAACAAGTCATCAATGGCCACAGAAAAACAGTCCTTAAGTCAGAAAAGACTAGAGCGGATGAAGGAGAAAAAAACATGTAACCGCCGGGACAAAGCGGCATGCAACCTATGCATTTCAGAAAAATTGTACATCCTCAAGCTAAAACAAAGCCTCAACAAAAGAAGAGAACTAAACACAACTTGCCCGCACCGCTATAAACGCTTACTCCAAAACTTAAAAGGACAAGCGCTAGAAAAGGGCGGGTTTCATGCAACCAAACGCCAGTTACGCCAGACGCCCGAAGAGAGCGGTTGGCAAAATCGCTCGAAACACATGTGTCGCAAGAAATGGCCGAAATCTCAAGGGAGGACAACTCAACAATAATAGATAGATAGATAGATAGATAGATAGATAGATAGATAGATAGATAGATAGATAGATAGATAGATAGATAGATAGATAGATAGATAGATAGATAGATAGATAGATAGATAGAATTGCTTGACGCCGTTGCGTGTTTCAAAAGTCTCCGAAGATCTGCCGTTAAACACACTGTCCCCTTCGTGTTGAAGTGGAACATTTCAATCTGACATCTGATCATTTCGGGGATCTTGCATATAATTAAGTCTCTGTTGATGAGGTCTAAGGCTTTGGTGATATCGATAGAAGCGAACTGCATGAGTATAATTAGTATGCTCATGTGTCCGGAAGGTTGTGCAGGTAGAAGACCAATTCCACTGAAACTTAAGCCTTTCAGCACGGAAGCCGCACTTTGATGCTTGTGCAGTCGGGTCAATAAGAGGATGTTTTGCCAACGGTTCTGAGGAGAGAAAAATTAAATAGCTCTGTGATTTTTTCCCCATTCGCACCTCTCGTCCTTGTTCTTGTAGAATGCGATGTTACTTTCCCCCAAGCCAGAATTAGTAACTGCATTTGTGCATGGAATGGATAAGGAACTTTTCCGGTGTTTTACCTGATGATGATCAAGTACTGTAATAATTTTGAACCAGAGACACAGAACTATAGTACCGGAAAACGGGTGGGTGTGCAATGAAAAGAAGTCACATTTTTTTTTCACAGAGATTTTTTTTCTGTCCCCCCCCCCCCCCCCCCACCCCTCTCTCCTTTCCTCCCTTTTTTTTCTTTCTCTCTCTCTCCCTCTCACTTCTCTCTCTCTCTCTCTCTCTCTCTCTCTCTCTCTCTCTCTCTCTCTCTCTCTCTCTCTCTCTCTCTCTCTCTCTCTCTCTCTCTCTCAGTCAGGGCCGCATTGCTCGTTAGGCTGGTTAGGCTGTCGCCTAGAGCCCCTCGTCTCAAGGGGGCCCCGCGCTTGCAAACGCGACTTTAAAAAAATGCTTTTCAACAAAAGCAGAACAAAAAAATGTCCTCTTGTTGAATTTTTCTTGTCGTTTGTTGTTTGTATTGCTGCTGGGTTTGTTGTTGTTGTTGTTGTTGTTGTTGTTGTTGTTGTTGTTGTTGTTGTTGTTGTTGTTTGTTTGTTTTTTTTGTTCAGTAACACAACAGTTTCTGTTTCTGACTACATCGATAAAAATGCAGACACCAAAACCTGTAGAATTCAAGTTCAATCCTGATCCAACAACGTGGATGAACATAAAACTGAATGTAATTAACCAAGCCACCGTTGAAAACTTAGATATTTTGGATTTCAGGACATCAAAGCGTGAATACAAAGACAATTCTGGGTATCTCCGAAGATACCATTTTACAGTGAGCTTGCAAACGCAGAAAATATGAGAAGAGACTATATTTATTATTCAGAGTCAACGGGGAAACTATTTTGTCAGTGATTAAAATAATTCAGCACCACCGGTGAGACTGCTTTCACTTTTCTTAGGATTCAACAACCGGAAAAAACGTTAAAGAGCGATTTTCCTTGCAAAATTGCATGAAAATAGTGATGCTCATCGCAAAACTGTGTTTCGAAAAAAAAGCAGGGCGTTAGACAACTCTTTAGTCTCACGGCTGAAAATAGAGATTGAATACTGGCGTAAGATTTTAAGGATTGTGTCTGTTGTGAAATGTTTATGCGAAAGAGGGTTCCCTCTTTGTGGTTATGATCAACAATTTGGATCTGCACATAATGGTAATTTTCTTGGATTGTTAGAATTAATGGCTGAGTTTGATCCATTCCTAGAAGACCATATGGCGCGGCATGGCAACAAAGGTCGCGGGCACGCGTCACACTTATCATCTACTATTGTTGATGTGTTTGTAGAAGTGTTGACCGCCAAAGTAAGATCAGACATCGTTGAAGTGGTCAAAGAGGTAAAGTACTACAGCATTAGTGTCGATTTCACCCCAGACATAGCCCACACCAATCAACTGACATTCATTCTTCGTAACTCCAGTAAGGCTGGTATACCTGCAGAGAGATTTATAACCTTCATCCCAATAGAAGCACACGACGCAGAGTCTCTCCCTTCAGACATTATGGACGGAAGCTTCAAAACTGCAAGGATGAACTCGACTGGACGCATCAGTGGTATACAAGCCCGTATCAGAGAGATGGATCCCGAGGCTTCCTTGTCTTCTGATTGACTCATTATCTAACTCTGGTTGGTGTTACTTTGTGCAGCTGAATGTTACGAAGACGCACCGGCATTTTTAGGATTCGTCCAAACATTGTAGGCCTACAACTTTCTTTCAAACTCCACACATCGTTGGGGCTTGTTTGTAAAGCGTATAGATGGCCCTATGCCCAAATCATTGTCTAGAACTAAATGGTCTGCCCGGCATGATGCAACAGAAGCATTAAAATCCAACTACAAAAAGATTATAAGTGCTTGACATCTCTCGTGACATGAAAGAACCTCTCCTGTCTGATAAGGATTTCAGGGCGATTTCGAGCGAATCGAACAATCAGCCACACCTTTCATCACAAACGCATTGCAAAACCCAAGCGCAGCCACGACGAAAGAAAAGATGCTGAAGCTGTTTTGTTGCACCGGGAAAAGTTTAGAACAAATGCCTGCCTTTTGTCTTAACTTGAAAAACGAGGAGACATCTAAAAGACTCTGTCTCAAGATTTCAACATTCTCTTTTATTTTCACAAGAAGCCTACCACAAGCAGTCGAGACACGGCTTATCGCATTCATCAACAATATGAGGACAACATAGAGCCATCATTTCCTGACGAACTACTGTCGTACTCCGGGTATGTCAGCATTTCAGTCTGAGGATACACTTTGTCCTCCCTCGCTCCTTCAAGCTCTGCGCGAAAGTGGTGCAACAACAGCTTTCCCAAATATAGAGATCGCACCGATGCTCTTTCTCACCAAGCCTGTCGCCAACGTAGAGGGTGAAAGATCCCTTTTCGCACTGAAACAAGTAGAAAATAGACTGCGTTCAACGATGGGACAAGAAAAACTAAACGGTCTAGCTCTCTTGACACTGACTTTGAAACGACAAATTCTCTAGGCTGTGAGGACATCATCGAGGCGTTTGCCCAGCAAAAAAAAAGAAGAACAGTATACAAATATAAGGCATGATGTTTCATAATGTGTTGTGTATGTGTTTAGGTGAAGTAATCCACCACGAAGCAAACTATCACGGATAGGTTTCGGCTGCCTCATACTTTGCAGATCTTTAAATGTGGGTGTCGTCGTCTTAATCCACACCATTGGTGGATATCGGTAGAGTACACCTACGTTCCATCAATACTTGGTTGCAATGCGGTAGTAGTGGCATCAAGGGGCTACGCGGCTCATGGACATTGGACAGCCCAGGGCCCCGCACTTACTAAATGTGGCCTTCCTCTCAGCACCTTTTTGTTCTGTCTGTCTACCCGTTTCTCTGTCCATCTGTATGTCTCTGTCTCTTTGTCTGCTGGTTTTTATATGTCTGTCTCTATATCATTTTGTCTGCCTGTCTGTCTGTCTGTCTGTTTGCCTTTGTCTCTCTCTCTCCCCCCCCCCCTCTCTCTCTCTCTCTCTCTCTCTCTCTCTCTCTCTCTCTCTCTCTCTCTCTCTCTCTCTCTCTCTCTCTCTCTCCCTCCCTCTCTCTCCCTCTCCCTCCCCCTCTCTCTCTCTCTCTCTCTCTCTCTCTCTCTCTCTCTCTCTCTCTCTCTCTCTTTCTACTTAACACAAAAAGAAGAAAGTTTCCCTTCTGTTACTTCAATTCCTCGGGTGTCTTAGAAGACTATTATCTCTGTTCTGAAAGATATGTTAAAAGTTAATTTTATGTTAGACCTACATGTATAATCACGCCAGATCTAAAGGGTATTATTTTAGGCGCCACCTAATGTGCTCTAGTCCCTCTTTTCTTCGCTAGGATCACGTGACGTTTACTCGAATCATAAAGTGGTCCGCAGGAAAAAAAAAAATCAGTGATCCAGCACCTCAAACACTCGACCATTGGCTTCTCTTCTTACTGTAGCTATACAGTTGTTGTTTCTGTAAGATTCACAACGATGAGGGACAACAGTAACAAAGTCAAAAGGGCCACAATGATCTTTTTCACCGTTTTACTAATTGTGCAGATCAAAGGTATTGTGCGAATTTGATCTTCATTTCTACTTTTTTTTCTCCTTTTTTTTTTTTACAGTGCAGAAACTTGTTGTGTTTTGTTTATTTACTGTAATAAGATAATAATTACAATAAAAAAAGTGAACCTAAGCAAAAAGAATATCCCACGACAGAACTAAATCGAAATGTGTATTCTACAACATATAATTATGATACGTGTGCGTATGAATAATCAAAATAATTTTTTATTGCTATTACCACTACTACTACTACTACTACTACTACTACTACTACTACTACTACTACTACTACTACTACTACTACTACTACTACTACTACTACTACTACTACTACTACTACTACTACTACTACTACTACTACCACTATCACTACTACTACTACTACTACTACTACTACTACTACTACTACTACTACTACTACTACTACTACTACTACTACTATAATCAATTAAATGTGAATTCGCACTAGACCTTGGTTATCAATATGCAAGGAACACAAACATTTTTAAAATAGGTATAGTTTAATAATAAAACTAATAGTTTTATTATTAGTTCTAGAAATATATCTCTTATTGAATGATTATTTTACACTTTTTTTTAGTATAGATTTAGTTTCTTTACTTCTGTTGCTTTTATTTTACAATTATATATTTTATATCCATGATCTTTTCATCTATCTTACTTTATTGCATATCTTTTGTTATCTCTTAAATTTCCTTTTGTGTAGGTATACATCGTCTGAAGAAGACTTTAAAGGGCCGAAAGCTTACACCTGCGTATCGTTTTGCATTCTTAGAGCTGCACTATACCTATTTTAACTTTTGTTTGTGTGTGCCTTGCATACTACTACTACTACTACTACTACTACTACTACTACTACTACTACTACTACTACTACTACTACTACTACTACTACTACTACTACTACTACTACTGCTGCTGCTGCTGCTACTACTACTACTGCTGCTACTGCTGCTGCTGCTACTACTACTACTACTACTACTACTACTACTACTACTACTACTACTACTACTATCACTACCACTTTTAGGGGAGCGTTGTGGCGCCGGGGTTAGAACATCGATTTCCCAAGCAGGAGGTCTGGGTTCGAGACTCGCCCCTGTGGCAACGTTTTCTTTACTTGTGGGTCGGTGTCAGTATACTGTGATCGGACAAGTCCCGGATTATTTGTTCTGATGTCCTCTTCGCGATTAAACCTAGTTGCTCAAGTTGGATGTTAAGAAACCAACCACTTCCTTTACTTTAGCCAATGCGTTTCTGTTTTATTTTAAAACAGGTACAGTATCATAATTTTTGCATCATATAACTTAGGGACCTGTGGTAAAAGCTGCGCCTCAGCTATCGATATTTTCTCAAGTTATAGGGCCTAGTGTTCTTTCTTTCTACAGCAGCTGACTCAACGCCTGTGGTCGAGGCCTTGACATCCATGCTAAGTGGCTGTTACAGCAATATCGAACAGTACGAAAGAGACCAGGCAAACAATGTGTCGGCGACAGAGAAGCACTTGTGGTTACAGCTCTGTTACACACAAGTCAACGTCACGATTTTGAGCCCGGTATGGGTGATGAACGCCTATTCTTTAATTACTCTTATCGATTCACATTGTTTTAGTGTTGATATGAATTCGAAAATCCATTCTTAACCAGCTGGGAGTCTTTCTTTTTGTCTGTTGCATGTATGTCTTTATATCTCTGTTGGTCTCTTTTTATCTATCTTTCTATATCTCCCTCTTTAACTCTCGTTGTCTATATCTCTACCTATCTGTCTATCTCTATATTTATGATTATCTATTTATTTATTTATCTATCTATCTATCTATTGATCTATCGATCTACCTGTCTATCTATCTATCTATTGATTTATCGATCTACCTGTCCATCTATCTACATAGACAACTTCCTCTCCAAACGCCTATTTGACAGGTGATGGAAGATAGTAGCTCGAAAAGAAGGGCTATTAATTTTTTTTAAGTTAAGTGTGTGAGACAGTCTTACTTGTTAAAATGAAATGAAAATGTTAGCATCAAATTTTATAGCTTCTTTCCTGTTACAATCTACATAAAATGTCTCTTTTCTTGAGAAGCTATAAAAAACGGACAACCATACAGACTGAATAAATGCAAGGGTATATAATTATTTTAAAACAGCGTATACGGGCACCGTACCGTAGATAGTTCATAGGCCTATTAAAATATCAAGCTAGGATACAATGATAGGTATAATCTGTAAAGTTCTTTGATACATACACACAAACGCCCATCCACAAATACCCATGGACTTAATAAACGTATAGTAAGTCGGATAATAGATAGTTTGAAAATTTACACGAGAGGATCACATTGTATCTTATTGTTGCCTCCTGTTTCCCTTTTCAGGCTCTAACCGTTTACTACGAGCAATATGTCAACAATGGAAGCACACCTTCACGTCGACAAATCCTTGCATTTTCTGAAACGACATCCAAACGTGTTCGAATGGCCTCGTACACTATTTTGAATGCAACCAAATTGAGGTAGGCCGGCATCGTATGGAAAAACATGAAAATGTAGAAAAACATGTACATAAACACAAGGAATAGCACTCAGTAGCAATAATGCAAAAGTAATGAAGCGACTTATGCGCCCACCTCGTCGTATGTTTTCACAGGATATGCATTAAAAAAAATTCAAGTGTAGGCCATATATGTATATGAGTAAATGTATTTGTTTCTGTCAAAAACAAAAACTGTTATCCCCCATCCCCCATATTCTCGCAAGACCCGTTGAACATTTTTATGAATAAAGATGGCACAAGGGTGTATGTAGACTGATAGAGAATACATTAGAGAAACATAATCGATTTCTCTACACGACAGACATACCTACACCTGAATGCTGATCTATAATAAAACTGTATAGATAACAGTCATAAACTCTCTTGGCACAATAAAAGGCCTTTCCATGAAACCCATTGTGTAGTCTCGTAAATATAAACATTACAACTATTTCTGTTTAGGTTAATTTTCTAACTTTTATTTTTTTTTAAAGGGTTAGCAAATGTAACAACCTTCTTATCTACTGACCATTATTTTAACTATAAATTATTCTGCTGGTGATGTACCAATAGTTGAATGTAACGTCAAATGTATATACATGTAGCTCTAATTTAGCCTACTCAAGAGTTACCAGACGTATCTATCGAAAGATAACCTTGCTGCCAGTTGGATGTGTCGGTATCAGATTCTGAAAATCTGATGTACATTTTTTCATATTATGTACATGTTCACGTTGTTGTATCATTCGTTTGCAAATGACAAAAATAGTCGATTAAGAGAACAACAAAAACGACCACACAACAACAACAACAAAAAAAATAAAATAAAATAAAATAAAATAACGGTGTGCTTTTTTTATTAACAGTAAAAAAAAATAGTTTGATATGATTGTATGAATGTTTGTTGCAATATAGTAAAATGGGATAAAAAGGAAATTCCATTCCTTCTTTGGTTTTACATGAAATTGTAGATGTTTTAAACCCTTTTGATTTTATGAAATGTTTCTATCACCACTAGTGAAGGCGGGCCAGAAAACCTGCCCCTATCTGACCTGTCCAACAGATATGAGTGCGATGCATTGTGGGAGCAGCTGGACGCCGGGTTATATACTTCGTATTTAGCAACACCGCAACAGTGTACATTTAGTTTTTTTGGACAGCTGGTAAGAATAGTGACAGTTCCGAATACACCACAGGCCCAACAGATTTTCAGAAGCTTTAAAACATTTTTGAATACACGAAAAGTAAAAAAAAAACAAAAAAAAACCCAACCATTTTCGCTCCTATTAAACTGTCATTATAACATTGTAATGAATTATTATTATTATTATTATTATTATTATTATTATTATTATTATTATATTATCATCATCATCATCATCACCACCACCACCACCACAATCACTATAATGAATGATTTAATTTGGTTATTGTTTCTTTGCTGTTGATTATCATTCCTGTAAGTGTTAATTTTTCATGGCACTTTATGATTCCATTGACTACACGGTACACCATAGGCCAAACAGATTTTCAGCTTTAAAACGTTTTTGAATACACGAGAAGTAAACAAAATAAACAAGCATTTTCGCTCCTATTAAACTGTCATTATAACATTGTAATGAATTATTATTATTATTATTATTATTATTATTATTATTATTATTATTATTATTGTTATTGTTATTATTATTATTATTATTATTAT
>RQTK01000383.1:1983-90159 GCA_003991915.1 Elysia chlorotica | reverse complement strand
CATCATCATCATCATTATCATCATCATCACCACCACCAACATCACTATTATGAATGATTTAATTTGGTTATTGTTTCTTTATTGTTGATTATCATTCTTTTAAGTGATACATTTTCACAGCGCTTTATGATTCTCTTGACTGTAACCTAATGAAAGGAAAATCGACATTTAACTAAGATACCTAAACTCTAGAGGTGAGATAAACCTGAGAATAATTAAGTGTAAATCCAGTCATAACACAAAGTGTAAACGTTAATCTTCCTTTTAACTTAAAAAAGAAATCCCCCAAAATTTATGTTTAATATCATATCTTACAGTGTAACGTGAGAGTAACAAAGAACTATTCCGCAGGTGAGACCCGAGGGAACCAGAAACCTTACCTGCTCAGGCATGACACTAGTGGAAGTTTTTGTGACTGTCAATGGCAATGATGTGGTATCTGGTACATATGAACCCTACAACCTTCTCAAAACAGTGAACGAGTGAGTATGTGTGTGTACATGTAATTTCAACTTCTGGGTCTATGTATATCATCTTTAGCTAAATATAAAATGCGAAGACTATTGTTATATATACCAATGTGCATATAATAATATATTAAATATTTAGGGAGTATGTAATACATGTACTAGTAATAATAATCATTAAAAAAAATTTTTGAATACTGTAAATTTATTTATATTGTATTTAATGATGTCTTAACTCTTTGATCATTGTGAGGGCACGTTGTTAGATTTGGCCTCCATTTATTATATTTTACAGTTATATTCATAATTTTTGACATAATTAATTACAATTGGCATCAGATATATTGGATGTACAGTTATTTCAAATTGCTTAAAACAAAATATCTCATTGTGCGGGTGTTGATGAAATGAATAAAGCCATCTGTCCGTGTGACAGTTGGCCCTTTTCCACTCAGTTGCCAGGATGTGACAACTCCCGTCCCCTCCCGTGTGGCAAGGACTAGATCTATGTGTATGCTGGGATTAGGACTGCTTGCTACACTGATCTCTACCTGAGACACCCACACTGAGTCACAGTGATACTGCTGTGATCTCCACAAGTATAGCAAGTAGTTACACATTTGATGTATAATATTATATGTAATTACAGATTCTTTTGACAAATAAAGTAAAAGGAAATCAATTAAATCCATACACTTCCAAAATTGTAAACTGTATAATAATAATATTCAAGTATCCGATAAAGTTTAATAATTTTCACATTTCAATCATTTTCTTTCTGTTACACTGATTGTACAAATTGATCAAACTGGTTGAAGCAGGACTAAATAATAAATGTATTTGAAATAGTGAATGATGTTTATGATAGGCCTTTTATTATTTTCAATCAGGATACAGGTAATATGCAATAGTTTTTAGTCATTTAATTATTTGATTTTCTGACGCTCTCTCTTGTTCGCCTTAAAAGTATTTCTTATGCCTCTTCACATTAGAAGATTTCTAACAAAACGAAATTAAGTGAGTTACTACTCTGCATTACCATAACCTGTAGAGATTTTTCATGAAAAAAAATTTGTGTCAAAGCAAAAAAGAATTTTCAATTGAGAATTCCTCGCATTTGTGCTAAAATATAACTTTACCTTTCAACATTCTCAAACTCAAAAGCAAATGCATTAAAACCCGATCTCAATATCAATGAAAACTAAAAAAATAAATAAATAAATCAAGCATTCATAAATCTGGCCAATTTATCTATCTGTTCTGAGTGTTACCCAACCAGCAATTAATTCGTCTTATCTTGTTTATGATAATTTCTAGTTATCTAAAACTGCACTGCTCAATTGCAATATTAATAATAACTTATTTTGTAGATAAAGTTGACACGACCAGAACACAAACAGCTCCAAACAAATTAATGGATTTTATATTTTAACTTTGAATAACAACAATTTTAAAAAAGCCCCACAATAAATGAAAACCAAAACAGACTTCAAGTTTATGAAAAACATTATTTTGTTTTAAGGATAAAATATTTGATTCAAAAAGTGGCAACCAAGTAAACATTCAAACACAACTAGAATGTTTTCCTTTGTTATTTTTTTTCCTTTATAACTTTACATAATAAATGAATTGACATGACATTTCAGAAAAAAACAAAATTTAAACCAATCCGTAACATAAAATAAGTAGATGCAGTTGAGTTGGTTTATCGTCCAACATTAGCACTATATAGCCATATTGTGGACGGAACCCAAGACTGACGTTTGACATTTTTTATGTGCTGTCTCAGCCGGTCACATTAAACTGACATCGATCCAACCAGAAGGGGGCAAAATCACCAGGGCTCGAACCACAAACCTCTTGCGTCGGAAGCTGATGTTCTACCCTAGGGCTAGCGCGTTCCCCCCAAACATAATATAAATTTCATGGATATCTCTGTATGATTTCTTCACTAAATACATACATGTATTTGACTAATTTTTTAAAAAGAACTGCACAGATTCTACTGAGAAAGTATTTCATGTGCAGTAATACAGAAAAAATATTGTTTGCGTGCAGCATTTATGAATAATTAATGATTCATTTGTAATCATACTTTCGATCAATAATACTTTAGTTAAAGGAAACAAACTAGCAGTTGCACTCATATATATTTCAACATAGAAAGTGCAATTAGTCAGTTTAAAACCTTTTCCAATCCCATTTTGTAAGGATATGGTTAAAATCATACCATTGTTTCTCCATTATGGAAACAAATTATTTGTGCAAAGAGAACAGAAAAACAACAACATGCACATAGCAGCATAGAGGTTTCCATTAATTGAAAAGACTGAAATAATCTATAGACTTAGATTTACTGAAAGGCACGATTTCAAATGAAAATTAACTTTCTAAGCTTAACAAATGAAGCTCTAATTTGCTTTGTGTTATGTTGATCTGCTATGAGCCTTCTTTGCAAGTCAGCAATGCCTCCTCATACAGACAACCATATTCAAATTGAACCAATCAGCGTGTTGCTATCCTTTGTCCAATCACATGGATATAACAACAAGGTTTGCCAATCTAGTAACTATACAACTAAGCTCTAGTTAAGACTACCCCAGATACCAGGTCTTCTCTAGTTCATTTATAAAATAAAAAATTCTTCCCATAATCCTTTGACATTATGAGTTTTCGATGAAAATAAACCCTTTCTTATATAAATAAATTTAATATACATTTTTTTCAGATAAAGAAAACGATCCAGACAAACTAGATCTGCATGACAATGGTGGTATAAAGGGTTTAACAAAAGGTGACAAAAGTACATGCTCCACAAAACAATATCAAACAAACAAGAAAAAAAACTTAATCCCTTAACCAAAAAATAGGCAAATAGACACATTTTCACTGTAATGGTAAAAAACAATGTAGTAAATATCTCAGTGCATGTTCCCCAGGAACTGATTGAAACAAAGAACTCCCTCTGCCTCAAAACTGAATCTAGCCAGATCTATTACTAGGTTCAAGGTTCAGACTTATTGTCATATATTATATAATCAAGACTAAGCCTCAACAAAACCAGAATTACTTTACCATCAATTTTATTTCAAAATTGTCTTCAGACTTGATCTTCCTCAATCCCAAACTACCTGATCTGTCAATCATTTTAAGACAATTTAAAATATTCATTATTGTGGAACAGTGACACGCCTAACAGAATGCTAAACTAAAGTAAATCTTTTCTTGTAAAAATAGAAAGACCAACAGGTACTAATAAAATAAATGGATTTGTTTTAAGTTTTCACTATGTATGCCACAGATAACTAAGCTAAATTATATGATTCAAATGTGTTAGGTAACCATTCAAAGTCAATCCTAAAATAAAACATAATAACACATACATGTAACTACTAATTGTTTAAAAAAAAAAAAACAACACAACTCAAACAACAGAAGAAAAGGCAATAAGAAAACTAGGCTGGGAAAATTTACTGGTATTTAAGAATAATCAACAGCATAACAACACTCTCAGGAGATTTTGTTGAAAATAAAAATGACATGAGATGACAAATGAAAATGATGATATAACCTGTAATGGTTAATGATTTCCCAGAGAGAAAAGATCACCCGCAGATGGCAAAGGAGCTAATCCACCAGTAACATCAGGCAGAAGAGTAAGATCTGGAAGGTTTTTGATGTGAGAGAGAAGTTCCTGGCGTACACTGTTCACACGATCAAGTTTGCCCTTCATATCCTGACAAACAGAGAATAAGGCGTTTGATAATTAAATTTTGTAAAAGTTTAAAAAATTTCATTATGGTTGCGTCTTGGGTCCAGTTCATTTTGGGTGTGTTTTGGACCAGTCACCTTGAGTGGAAAAACTAGATCAGTTAAATTTGGTTTCTCTACAAGTTTAATTTTCAAACCAAGCAAATACATTGTTTCATATATAGGTCCAAAGAGTTACTGGAAAGAAAACGGCTACTGTGTTGATATGTTAAAAATAACAATATTTGTAAGAGCTTAAAAAAAACAACCTTACTATTTATAAAAGAGGGTGGCAGATGTAATAATTGACATGAAGCCCAGACCACCGTCTATAATATGTTCTTTGTTTCTCTCTCTCTTTTCCTCCCCCCTCTTTGTGTCTTTGTGTATGACAGAAAACAATGATGCTAATCGAGATAGCAAAGTATAGAACAAAATGAAATGTTGCTGGTTAAACTGCGCCAAAATGCACTAAAATTCTAACAGCCTAAAGTTATCAAGAACATGTATTCAATATTTGAAGACGTTTAATTCACCTCTTTACTTCTTTGAAATCATATCTAGATTTAGGGTAAATTATAAATTATATGTCATATGAATCCAGCAAATATATTCCTTTCTTTCCCCCCTAGCTTCTAATAAGTGTCTCTTTCATTCCTCTTTCAAGTTCATTTTCATACAACTATATGTTTTTCTGCAAATATGCACAAGAGTAGAAGTTATTTGACTAGTCTAATTTTAAATTTAGCATAAAGCCATTTTGTAAACCATTAAAGAATTAAAATTCGGGTCCACAAATAGAGTCACTTTTCAACATATCATATGAACATTTGCATGGCCCAAAGTTGAAATTATAATACAAAAAAAAAAAATTCACAATGAACCTTCTCACCTGTAAACTTCTCTCTGTCTCTGACACTTGTTTCTGTTGAGATAGGATAAAAGAGCGCAACATGCGAGCCACTTTCTTTCTCTCTTCCAGTTCAGATACTAGCCTTCTGTTGTACTCATTCAATATAAGAGCTGCCTCGTCAACTTTATCTGACAACTTTTCGGCAGAGTCACGATCTGGGAAAGTAGTAAATTTAAAATTCGAATTGAAAGGAAAGATAACCGTAGCTTTCAAGACTAAAAAATTGTTTTGCCTGTCTGTAAAACTTGTGAAAAACATTTACAAAATCAAAAAGTTTTATAATACTCAATACCCGGTACTTCCTTTTAACAAAACCCATGTAGCACTTTGTCTTTAAAAGTTTTTTTTCACACTTGATTAAACTATGAAATAACAATGTCACAAAACAATTTGTAATTCTTGAGATCAAATCAGTAAGATGATACCGTAGCTTTCAAGACTAAAAAATTGTTTTGCCTGTCTGTAAAACTTGTGAAAAACATTTACAAAATCAAAAAGTTTTATAATACTAAATACCCGGTACTTCCTTTTAACAAAACCCATTTAGCACTTTGTCTTTAAAATTTGTTTCACACTTGACTAAACTATGAAATAATAATGCCACAAAGCAATTTGTTATTCTAAGATGACACACAATAGAAATCATTGATAGACCAAGGAAGGTGAGTGAGAAATCAGTTACACTGGAATTTAAGAGAATTATGCTGATTCCATCAATGTTTTTTAAAAAGGGATAATCAATGGGTTGATATGAATATGGATGTTGGAAAATCTAAAGGAAAAGCTTAAATAAATTATATTATTTAATAGATGAAGGAATCCGTCCTATGTCGCAACGACATTTTTCTAGGTATTAGTTTTGTATATTTTAAGTGATTAATGATACAAAAAGGTTTAAATACTGACAACTGCACTCATTAAGCAGAGCACATTTTAAGCACTAAAAAATAAAAACAAAAAAAAATTCCGTTGAAATGTTTGACTAAAAAGTTATGTAACTGCTCAGCCAGACAAATTAAACAGTGTGAAGAAGACAATTTTGTATTCATTCCCTGTTCATGTATAGTAATGCTGGTAGGTTTTCTGCAGCCAGTAATAAGGAGTTGAGAAACTATGATGCAAGATAAGAACTAAGCTTTATTTGTCGATGCACTTGTGTGGTTGCTCATGTCCATTCAGCTCAAAAGAAATTGTATCCATAGTTCCTTTCACTGAAGAGATCCTTATCGGAGGTATAAACTACCTGTATAAAGATAAATAAGCAGCAGTGAAGCGGCTCCTTGATTAGTGTCTTATACAAATATCTAGTATCTGCCACAGAAAACCTTTCAAAATCAGCCTAGGATCACTTTGTCAACTGCGAAGCACCAGGTTTCTTGTCTTGAGGAAAATTAGTGCTGCTGTGTTGATCATTTACATACATATTTGCAATTATTTTGTATCTTGATTGTTTGTGTAAAAACTGCTGGATCAACTTTATGAATCAGATTTTATTCTTTATTGAACATAAAATTAGCTATTGTGGTAAACCTGCAAGAATGAATAATTTGCCTCACTTGTTGGCCTTATAAGGAATAAAACACTCTATTTGCTCACTCCAGAATAGCTGATCAATGGAAGAATTGCAAAACATTACTACAGATTTGCAGGATTTGAAATCTTCATAAACTGCACATATGATTACGTTAATTTTTCCCCCAGTAACTTCCAGAGTCCCTATCATCAAAGCCAGTTGAACAACCACATGAAGGAAATGACTTGAGAACAGTATTAAGCAATAAAATGGAAAAGCATGGGTTATCTTTACGCAATGTGAAATAAAATACATTTGTTGAAGATTTTAGTTTGAGCCCTTGATTGGGCAACATTTCTTTGCAAGATTTTGTTCCGTTTTGGGTTGGTGTCAACTGGGACATTGCATTGGGGTCTTCTGTGTGGCTACTTTTAAGATTGTCACATGCTAGTTTGGTTCTTGTTGATTCCTTGGAAACCTATATGCAAGAGTTAGACTAAAAGAGACCTTAAAAAACAACAACTCAAACGTCCCTTACCTTCAATTTTATCCAGAACACTGATATCAGAGACTTCAGGAGGCAGAGCTGCTATTCTCTCTCTTACTGAGGCATCACATGAAGCAGAGTTTTCTAAGTCAGACAACCTTTGCACCAGATCCTCAGCCTAAACGGATTTAAAGAATCATAATATGACAAAAAAATAATAATTATTGTTATCCGAAAAAGGATGCCACAACAGCTTTATTTTATTTATATAACATTTTTTGTCCTGACAATATTACAACATAAGGTTTAGTACTTATATGCATGTGGATAATAAATCCCTCAACCACATGTAAATTAATTAATAGATAATTTAATTTGAATATCACCACACTACAGGCACCTATTCTAATCTTTGAAAATGAACTTACATCTACATTTGCTGGTAGCTGTGCTCCCATAGCCTCTATTTCTTGCCTCAGAGAAAACTCTTGGTCATTTTTCTTAGATTTCTTTGGTTCTGAAATGAGAGAAATGAGCAGGGTCAGAGCACATAATGGGATAGAAGTTGCTGAGGTTAAAATAAACTGTAAACTTAAGCTCCTAATGCTTTACTTAATTTATAATAAGATGTCAGTTTATCGTAATTTACTGAAAAGTAAATTCATATAATTTATAAATTATTCTTACAGTTACACTGACCATTTCGAGTTGAAGTGTCAGCTTTGACAGGCTTCACCAGTCGAGCAGGTGTACTAGGATGCTCCGCTGTGCTGCCTGAGGGATCAACTTAATCAAGAAAGTTTCATTGCAAGAATTAGTCGAAAATAGAATTAATTGAAGTGTGTGAGGAGTTCACTAAATCATTACTTAGTTAAAAGGCAACTATGTTATTTAGTGTGCAATACAAAAAAGACTAATAACAGACTAATCATCATGTTTATAGAATATTTGAAGTTTAAAAGCAATACTGCATTTATGGTTTGAATAACTTAAAAAATATAATTCATAGTTTACAAGCAGTTTGACCTAAAAAAAGGGTTGATAAAATATCAATATGATTAACTTTAATAGTTCGGTTTCAAAATGGCTAGTTACATTTACAATTTAAAACTTAAAATGACATACTCATGCAGCACTGCCTCAGATGCTTGATGAAATTTTTGTCATACACTCCTCGTTCTTTCCAAATGTTGATCACTCTTCCAAGTGAAGCTTTTATTTTGTCATCTGCATCTCTAAAGATCAAGAGTCAAAAGAATGAGAACAAAACTGTTCATTAGGGGTAAGAAGGAGGAAAAGGCTATGAATCATATCGAACAGACACAGACGATATGCAGAGATCCATTTTTAGTGGTTATTTGTTCCTCGAGATACACAGGCTGTCGTACGACGGATAACAGCTTTTGTTGACGGACCGACAATCTGTGTTTTGCGACAGGGAGGCAAAACTTGATCTGTTAGAGTCTGTGTTGGACGACTGCCATTGTTTTCCGGATCTCGATTCAAAACTTTAAACACAATTTTCTCTAGAATGCCTTTATAAGTATAGATCCAAGTAGTATATTTAGTCCCAGATAGTAATTAAATAAGGTCACAATAAAAATGATTTATGAAATAAGCTTAGTTTTTGAAATAATTATTTGAAAATTTAGTTATGCGCATAACCACTGGACACCCTTTGACCTAGATGGCTGGTTAAACCAGAATCTAGGTTCGCGTGTATGTGGGAAGAGCGATTCTCCGCTGATCGCAGACAATAATCGTGGTATCACATGCTTCGACTGGCATCTGTGTTGCTTGGGCGTTTATACCAAGACAGTGTACTTTGTCATATGTTAATGACGACCGACGCTTGGCCTAGTTTGGTGTAGCCAGGCCCTTAGAAGAGAGGGGGTGGTAAGGGTTATGTAAGCTAGAGGCCAGCTTTTTTCTGAACATTTCGGAATAAGGTAGAAGGTTCTAGAGATTTCTAGATCTGTGTCTTGCGAATTTAAGAGTACAGCACGATAGAGTGATTGATTTGATGGTTTTTTTGTAGAGAGAGGAGTGTTTATAGTTCTAATCGTGTTGTAACATCTTGCCGCAGTGACTGAGTGAGCGCTGTTATTTTGCTGTTGTTTATGTCCATTAATTATAGATCTAGATACATTGTCAAGTACTGATTTAAATCTGGACATTGTTGAGCCGTCTTAACCCTCATATTTTAATTATTGCGTTTCTACAAAGGATTTCTAGTATTCATTATTTTGTTAATTTTGACGAAATGGTATGTCTGATTCTACGTGAATTATAAATATTCAACAATAACAATTGATCTACAACACGGACCTCATGGTTATAAATAACAATTCGTTACAAAATATCTAGGGGCTTTTCTTGTGTATAAAGAAACTATAAAAATCAAAATTTCAAAACCAGGAAAAAATGTGTTACTTTTAAACTTTTAAGTCTACAATAATTGTATTTTAGTAAAAGAGATGTTCAAAAGTCCAAAAACACTTTCCAAAACTGTGATATAAAAGGTGACTTTTATAACTTATATAAAAAAAGAGAAAGAAATGTCCAATAAAAAAAAAGAGATTGCGCTAAGGTTTTGAAATCTCAAGAAAAAGAATTAATAAGTTGAACTTCTTCGCAGGTGCTTGCATAATATTCTAGTTTTTCTTTTGACATATCAATGCCAGCTTTCCTGGACCTTTGAAAAATGTAACAAGGCTATACATAAAACTGTTCATTAGGGGTAAGGAGGAAAAGGCTATGAATCATAGAATGAGAGTTGACTATTTTAATTAAATAAATATGCCAAAATAGCTTTTTTCATATCATTTTCTAGATAAATGTAAAGGCTTTTACATCATAGCCCCTAAGTTGTCCAACTTTCAATAATAGAACTTTATAGCAGTCTAACCTCTTGAATTAAAATGTTGTTTTTGCATCACTTCATCATCAAAGTATACATCTTTGTGATTTCCAATGAAATCCATTTTGCATCACTATGCAGAGTATTTTTATGATGCAAACCCTTTTCATTATTCAACGGTGAGGGTGTGACATTGTTTACACCATGGTGTAGACAGGCGATGAGTAGTGTTCACCAAAGCAGCTGTTTGCGGGCTTAGATTCTGGAAAGTTCCAGGATATGTTGGAAGTCCGTTCAGGCTTCAGGTGCAACTATACCAACTCATACATGTATATCGAACAGACAGACGATATGCACAGATCCATTTTTAGTGGTTATTTGTTCCTCGAGATACACAGGCTGTCGTACGACGGATAACAGCTTTTGTTGACGGACCGACAATCTGTGTTTTGCGACAGGGAGGCAAAACTTGATCTGTTAGAGTCTGTGTTGGACGACTGCCATTGTTTTCCGGATCTCGATTCAAAACTTTAAACACAATTTTCTCTAGAATGCCTTTATAAGTATAGATCCAAGTAGTATATTTAGTCCCAGATAGTAATAAAATAAGGTCACAATAAAAATGATTTACGAAATAAGCTTAGTTTTTTAAATAATTATTTGAAAATTTAGTAATGCGCCTAACCACTGGGCACCCTTTGATCTAGATGGCTGGTCAAACCAGAATCTAGGTTCGCGTGTATGTGGGAAGAGCAGATTCCCCGCTGGTCGCCGACAGTGAACGTGGTATCACATGCTTCGGCTGACATCTGTGTTGCTTGGGAATTTATACTACGACAGCGTACTTTGTCATATGTTAATGACGACTGACGCTTGGCCTAGTTTGGTGTAGCCAGGCCCTTAGAAGAGAGGGGGTGGTAAGTGTTATGTAAGCTAGAGGCCAGCTTTTTTCTGAACATTCCGGAATAAGGTAAAAGGTTATAGAGATTTCTAGATCTTTGTCTTGCGAATATAAGAGTAGAGCACGATAGAGTGATTGATTTGATGGTTTTTTGTAGAGAGAGGAGTGTTTATACTTCTAATCGTGTTGTAACATTTTGCCGCAGTGAGCGCTGTTATTTTGCTGTTGTTTATGTCCATTAAAGATACATTGTCAAGTACTGATTTAAATCTGGACATTGTTGAGCTGTCTTAACCCTCATATTTTAATTATTGCGTTTCTACAAAGGATTTCTAGTATTCATTATTTTGTTATTTACAAGCAGTTTGACCTAAAAAAAGGGTTGATAAAATATCAATATGATTAACTTTAATAGTTCGGTTTAAAAATGGCTAGTTACATTTACAATTTAAAACTTAAAATGACATACTCATGCAGCACTGCCTCAGATGCTTGATGAAATTTTTGTCATACACTCCTCGTTCTTTCCAAATGTTGATCACTCTTCCAAGTGAAGCTTTTATTTTGTCATCTGCATCTCTAAAGATCAAGAGTCAAAAGAATGAGAACAAAACTGTTCATTAGGGGTAAGAAGGAGGAAAAGGCTATGAATCATATCGAACAGACACAGACTATATGCAGAGATCTATTTTTAGTGGTTTTTTGTTCCTTGAGATACACTGTTTGTTTTACGATGGATAACAGCTTTTGTTGATGGTCCGATAATCTGTGTTTTGCTATTTTGAGGCAAAATTTGATTTGTTTTTTTTTGTGTTGGACTTCTGCCATTGTTTTCCTGTTCTCGATTCAAAACTTTAAACACATTTTTCTCTAGAATGCCTTTATAAGTATAGATCCAAGTAGTATATTTAGTCTCAGATAGTAATAAAATAAGGTCACAATAAAAATGATTTACGAAATAAGCTTAGTTTTTTAAATAATTATTTGAAAATTTAGTAATGCGCATAACCACTGGACACCCTTTGACCTAGATTGCTGGTTAATCCAGAATCTAGGTTCGCGTGTATGTGGGAAGAGCGATTCTCCGCTGATCGCCGACTGTTATCTTGGTATCACTTGCTTCGTCTTGCATCTGTGTTGCTTGGGCGTTTATACCAAGACTGTTTACTTTGTCATATGTTAATGACGACCGACGCTTGGCCTAGTTTGGTGTAGCCAGGCCCTTAGAAGAGAGGGGGTGGTAAGGGTTATGTAAGCTAGAGGCCAGCTTTTTTCTGAACATTTCGGAATAAGGTAGAAGGTTCTAGAGATTTCTAGATCTGTGTCTTGCGAATTTAAGAGTACAGCACGATAGAGTGATTGATTTGATGGTTTTTTTGTAGAGAGAGGAGTGTTTATAGTTCTAATCGTGTTGTAACATCTTGCCGCAGTGACTGAGTGAGCGCTGTTATTTTGCTGTTGTTTATGTCCATTATAGATCTAGATACATTGTCAAGTACTGATTTAAATCTGGACATTGTTGAGCCGTCTTAACCCTCATATTTTAATTATTGCGTTTCTACAAAGGATTTCTAGTATTCATTATTTTGTTAATTTTGACGAAATGGTATGTCTGATTCTACGTGAATTATAAATATTCAACAATAACAATTGATCTACAACACGGACCTCATGGTTATAAATAACAATTCGTTACAAAATATCTAGGGGCTTTTCTTGTGTATAAAGAAACTATAAAAATCAAAATTTCAAAACCAGGAAAAAATGTGTTACTTTTAAGTCTACAATAATTGTATTTTAGTAAAAGAGATGTTCAAAAGTCCAAAAACACTTTCCAAAACTGTGATATAAAAGGTGACTTTTATAACTTATATAAAAAAAGAGAAAGAAATGTCCAATAAAAAAAAAGAGATTGCGCTAAGGTTTTGAAATCTCAAGAAAAAGAATTAATAAGTTGAACTTCTTCGCAGGTGCTTGCATAATATTCTAGTTTTTCTTTTGACATATCAATGCCAGCTTTCCTGGACCTTTGAAAAATGTAACAAGGCTATACAAATCAACATTGTGGTGGTGTATTATGTCAAATATACAGCTGGTGCATTCTCACTTCGCACTAATCTCCAAATACAAAACTATGCTGATCTCCACAATCTTGATTTGTCCCCTTTAAAATCAGTAGACATATAATATAATAATGTATATCTTCCTCCTGGTGATCAAAGTCTTGAAAGTAAAGATCTTGGGAGCAAACAATAAAATGCATAAACAATGAATCCTGACATCAAACTCTGAATGGAAATTGATAAGAGACTGGAGATGAAGAACATAAAATATGAGGGCCGGTCTTTTGCTGTTCAAAAAACGACTCAACATTACGTTGTTCAACATTGCTTTAAAGTAGTGTGAGAGTTTACTTTTGAAAATCCTGTTTTTCCTAATTTTTTTTTTCAAATCTCTATTGAAAGTAAATGGATCAGTCTTGTTACTGTTTTGATGCAGCTCTGAATTACTTATTACAATATTTCTTTATACAATAGTTTGGTGTAAAAGCCAATTGAATCTTTAGCATAATTAACTTATAAATATGGCCTTGGAAAAGCTCAATTCCCACCAGCAGCAAGGTGCTTGCAATGTGTCAAATTACAAATTTATAAAGTGATTGAAAAAAAACAACAAAAAAAGGTTACTTACTTGGCAGCTTGTGAAAAAGCATCAGGCAAAATGTGAGCAAAGTCTTTGCTGAATTCTGGACCTTTTTTCTTACTGTTTTGAATAACATCATTTGCAAGATAAATGAACGTCAGGCGCTTGTTAAGTTTTGCTGAAAGTAAAAAGAAAGGAGATATGAAGGGTTTTTTCTCACATTAAGTAACAGATGAACCTCCAGATGAACCTCAGAAATACATAAGATACTGAGTTTGATTTTTTAATTTCATACCCAGAAAACTTAGCCCACATTCAAAAAATATAAAATCTGCTAAATGTTATTGTTAACTAGCATCAGATTTTAAAGCATATATACATACCTTTTTCAAGTTCCCTATACCAAACTTGAATTATTGTCTTGGAGTGCTTCCTGTGATGAATCAACCACAAAGAGAGTGTTTGGATACTCTGCTGTGTGTTATTAAGCTCATCAAATTTTTTTACGAGATTGGAATCAGAAAATGAAGACATTTTTTAGCAGTGTAGATAGCAGCAATCTTAACTCTTCTGAATTTTTAACAAATGAAAACCAACACAAAACAATTTCAAATTTAGAAGTCACATGTCTTTCAAATTGCTTGTTGTGATGAACTAGTATTTAAGAGAAAAAAATAAAAATGGTCCAGTTATAAATGTTGTTTTCTTTCTCTGCAAACCTGAAAGAATATCGGAGAAAAATACACCAAAAAAAAAGAATTAGAAATGCAAGAATAATAGGTGATGATAACAGATTATGAGACAGTATCTTATAAGATATTCCAAAACTATCATAAGTGAGTCTGAGATTGATTAACTGAAAGAACTGAAAACAATGTGTTTCAACTTAAGTTTAAAAAAAAACAAAAAACAAACAAAACCCAAAACCTATTTTAGAGGTAGAATTTGAACCACTTTTTACAAACTTTATTTTCTGATGTTGATTTAATTATCAATAATATTAAATATCTGCACTCTACTTTGGAAGAATGCACTGTAAAAAAAAAGTGTTTACAGCGTTTCAGATTAAAGATCTATAGGCTTACTGGAATAGTTGTGAGAGAATAATATATTCTTTTTTTTCCAGATAGCATTAATTAAATCTGACATTTTAACAATTTAGATGAAATGTTTTTTTTTTAATTATAAAAACAAAATTAACAAACAAACAATGTCACCACTCTTTCCACCTATTTGTGTATATATATGGCTTTGTAAATACTGTGATAAGTGTTTAACATTTAATCAAATGTAATCTTTATGATTTGCTTCTACAGCACCAAAACTATTTAAAAAATACAATGATATTTATTTATCAACAAGCACTTATCAGTAATATCACACTATATTTTAGATTTGAATCAACTACAGTAGGACCAGATCATATTATCAGACGTATAAATTTAAAAATAAAATATTTTAAAATGCATTTTATTTTTAAATTATTGTTAGACAACTAGAGTGTGATAAAATAATAAAATTATATGGGGCTTTGAAATTGGAAAAACACATTGAAAAACACATTTGTGGACAAATTAAATGTAAGATTCGTTCATAACACACATGTCAAAAAACATCAACCTGTCCATTTAATGTCATGGGCAGTGTTATATTATATAAATACCAAAAATCCTCAGGGGTATTTGTTATACTGTATATATGTGTTGATTAGTCAAGGGAGATGAGTTGAGTTGGTTTAACGTCCAACGTCAGCACTATGTAGGCTATATTGTGGACGGACCTCAAGACTAACGTCTGATAATTTTATGTCCTGCCACACGGGGATACCATGACAGTTGTCTCAGCCGGATACAATTTAAAAGGCGTTGATTAATGGTCAAGTAACACCTCTACTTAGTGATAGGATATCTACCCACTCTTGCGTAACAACTAACATTGCTGTACATTGCCACAGCTGTCTACCTACTCAAGGGGGAGGGATAAGTTCAGCGCATTAACATCTCCATGTAAAGAAAGTTCATGTATGTAGTTTACACTTACACTACAGGCAGCGAGAGAGCAAAAGGAAGATTTATTTTATAGAGGAAACATTAGAGGAGATCAAGCTTTATTCAATGGTCCAATCAAAATCATTTGCATTATAATGCAATTAGGCCTATAAAGCAAAACTTAGACTAAAACACTATCTCTATAGTGAGTTAAGCAAAGTTTTGACAGAAAACTGTGTGTACACAATACCTTTAATACTACTAGATCTAGAGACAGAATACAAATCTAAATCTAGTTTACTCTCTAGATCTATACTCTCGTGTGTACTTGACAATCTCATCTATAGATCTAGATCTAGTGACACATATTTAAGCCCATATTTAAACACCTCTGAACATTTTTGACAACTAGATCTAGATTCTCTACGGCTCCATATCTAGATCTAAAATTAGTTTGCTTAGCACTAGATCTAGATTCAAGATCTGTTTCTGATTAAGCATAAAAGGGAGCGTTTTGTATTAATTTCAGCTGGTCTTACTTGCGTTTCACCAAAGACCTTATAACTTTGCGTTTCACCAATCTCAGACCGATAGTCCGATATCTACTTTCGGTTTGTCACCAAAAAAAAGCGATGAAGTGTTTGTTTGAAGGTAGTGTATAATGTGAAGCCACAGCACAGAGACCTAGACTTCATGGACCACAGCGTGATAGACGAAAAAAAAAAAAAAAAAAAAAAAAAAAAAAACCCAAAAAAACTCTGCCTTTGTCTCTCTGTCTGTCTGCCTCTCTCCCCCTCTCTCTTGTATTTCTTTATCATTGCAACAATCTTACCTCCATGAAACTGTTACCACCAATAGTTTAATACTATCTATCTATCTATCTATCTATCGCTGTGCCGTCCCGTCTCCGAGGTGGGCTGTCATTCGGCGCCATCTTTCACGGTCTAAGGCTGCTTCACAGGCTACACTCAGTCGTAACTGGGATGTCTCCTGTATGTTAGCAAGCCACGACTGCCTCTTCCTTCCTCTACCACGCTTCCCTTCAACCTTGCCTTCCACAACTCTTTTCTGAATGCTGCAGTGTCTTCTTATATGGCCATGGTATGCCAGTTTTCTTCTTTGGATTAATTGCAGCAGTTCTAGTTTCTGCATGCCAACTTTATCCAAGACCTCCTTATTTGTCACCTTATCTTTCCAAGAAATTCTGTTCATTCTCCTATACATCCACATTTCCAAGGCATCTATTCTCTTCTCTATAGACTTACTTACTGTCCATGTTTCACTTGCATATAAGAACGGTGACCACACAAAACATTTCATTGTTTTCAGTCTGGTTGGCAAACTCACTCTTTTGTTGGTCAGTATTTGTGAGTATTTTTTAGTTTAATACTAAATTTATAGAAAATGGATTGAAACCACAAGATATAGATATTCAAGTGTTTCCATTGTATTATTTATTCATGGGAGGAGCAGGAGGGGGAGGAGGAGGAAGGAGGAGGAGAAGGAGGACGAGTTATGTTTTTTTAATACTAAATTTATGGAAAATGGATTGAAACCACAAGATATAGATATTCAAGTGTTTCCATTGTATTATTTGTTCAGGGGAGGAGAAGGATGGGGAGGAGAGGGGAGGAGGGAGGATAAGGAGAGAGAAGGAGAGAAGGAAGAAGAAGAAGAAGAAGAAGAAGAAGAAGAAGAAGAAGAAGAAGAAGAAGAAGAAGAAGAAGAAGAAGAAGAAGAAGAAGAAGAAGAAGAAGAAGAAGAAGAAGAAGAAGAAGAAGAAGAAGAAGAAGAAATTTATTTATCTTTACCGGTAACAAGGACAGCATAAATCCGCGAGGGTGTATTACAATAATTATTGTATTTTAAGCTCTGGTCGTTTTACATACATAGATGTGCTCATCATGTAACATTAGAAATCTGTGTGCGCGGCTTCCAGCCCCCACTTTTCTCTCCCTAGTAACAGTCAAGTTCCGCCGCGCTGTGACGTCACCGAGCGATCTAGTGCTAGTTAGACATCTGTTGTGCTATCAAGGCGCAAACGAAAAAGAAAGTAGATTTCTATGTCTAGATCATTTCTTAGATTTCTGCTTCCTTTTGTAAATACGATTTACCGAGTTAAGATCATATATTCAATAGACCTTGATCTACATATAAAAATTCACGAATAATCTTTGGTTATACTTGTTTCTAAATATCCAGATTTTCGATCTAGATCTAGAATCTGTGTTAGAGTAAGATTAGATCTAGATCTAGAAATTAAGTTCTAAGAGCTTAGATCATAGCACAATTTATATTATTTGTGATATTCAGTGATTCCCTTTTCAAAAGGGAGAGCTAGAAATTCTAGATTCTACATAAAATCTAGATCTAGGCAGGATAGGTGACATTATTAAAGCCAAAAATCTGGTAACTTCGTTACAGAAAAAAGATGCCTTACGCCAACCAACCAACAGTTTCCATATCGCAGCTGACGGATGAAAACATCAAATTCATTATTGAGGACACTGATCTAAGGTAGGAGCTAAATCATATTTGTAATGCTCAAAGACTTTCTTGGGCAATACCATTTACATAAAAGGATCTGTGGTGGACGACCTATTCATGATTAGACTTATTAGTTGGGTGTGCCTTGAATGCCTGCATCCTTTGTAACATTGTATGGGTTTGGGACAGAAAGAAAAGGTATGCTGCCTTACTCTCTTTTTCATTCTTTTGATAGGAGGGGTAGGAGTGTGGAGGACGACAAGTAGGGACCTATTCATGATTAGTTGGGT
Source organism: Elysia chlorotica (assembly GCA_003991915.1). Classification (NCBI taxonomy): domain Eukaryota; kingdom Metazoa; phylum Mollusca; class Gastropoda; family Plakobranchidae; genus Elysia; species Elysia chlorotica. The sequence goes on along the minus strand of RQTK01000383.1, from coordinate 71,860 downwards.
GTGCGTTGAATGCCTCCATCCTTTGTAACAACTAACATATCAGGGCCCCATAGGATGATACGGTTGGTGCAGGTCTTTCATCTAGCATTGGGCTAAAACACCACAGATCAAAGCCAGGGCTAGATTGATTTGTAGAAAACATTTCCCCATTTTAATTATATACAAATAAATTTATAGTTAGGTCTAGATCTATTTAGGTAATCTTTTAAATATTTCACTTCCCTCAAATTGGATTTGGCAAGGATTTTTCTTAGTGTTTTTTGTTATTGTTGAAACGCTGCTCAAGTGTTAATTTCTAGAGTGACTTGATCAATCTGCTGCCATGGTGTAAAGGGGATTGATATCTTTTGATCACTTTAGTTCCATTTTTTTCCAATGACTGACACTCGACTGACTCGTCTGCATTGGCAAATGCAGGCACCATGTTTTCTTGTGACTTAGTTTGCCAACTTACACATGTATGCGCCGTTTGGCAGAAGTGCTCTGTTTCTCTTTATATAGTCGTCTGAATAACTGATCCCTGATTTCAAGCGATATATATATGTAATTGAGATGAGTTTTACAATTAGATCTGAAATATTTATTATTTTTTCCTTATTTGTGCCTTATTTTACGCTGATATTGATTGATTTTGCAGTTTTAATGATGATCACCCTGTTTAAAGACTTGTTTGGGGGTGGCTGGACCTATATATAAATAAAAAATGAAGAGGTGGTTACAAGTTTTTGCGGCCAGTGCTAAAATTCTTTGGTCGCACATATAGATATCAACTTTCTCTCGAATGGCTGTGATCGCGACACATAGGTTTGGCATAATAATAAATTTACACAAATGCAATTAAAGCAGCTTACAATATTGAAGAGATTTAAATTACATTTGTGGTGGTAAAGAAGGGTGCCTATGAAATATGACATAATTATAATATGTTAGGTAATCGCAGCTAATCAAGTCACTCTGTATATGACTATGTTTTCTATTGAAAATGATTATTTTAAACTAAAAAATGATGATATTAGAAAGAAAATCCTTTCACTCATCAGAGTCACACTCCATAAAATGTGAGCGGTAAAAAGACATTTTATTTGATAGATAAAAAGCTGAAGTTTTTTAATCTATATATATTTTTATTCTTTTTAAGTTCAAAAGATAAAAATTTGGGAAAAAACCTATAGTTAGTGCGATTACATAGCTGGCAAAGTATTGTGTCTCTGTTGAGTTCAAGGGATTTAAGACTTAGTGGTCTCCAAGTCTTTTTAGGGATAGGACTCTCTGTCATTTTGTAAACAAAAGGTATATCTAACAGTAAAAGGTGACCCAATATAATCAATAGTCATGATTGATTGAATTAGCAAAATCTCAGTGGCATCTGTCTGATTTAATTTTTTTTTGGGGGGGGGGATCATTGCACAGTTTGCTTGGAGAAAGCTTTAAACTTCCCCACAACATGCTGCACTGCAGCACTCAAACTTCAATGATAAAGCGCAACTACAGTATCTTGATGGGAATTTTTCTGTGAAGTGCTAGTTACAAGGATTCCATAAACATAGGGCGATACATTGCTGGGAACATGGATTGATAACCATGCTTTCCAGGGTGAAGAACATATTGGAGCGCTGTTGCATACAGTTGCTTTGTATGTTATCAAGTCGTACTCATCTCCTGTTAAAGGCAAAATACTCGATGGATGTTTTATGTGTGAGTTTGTTGTCTTTTGTTTTTTGTGTGAATATGATGTTTCAATTAAGATAAAAAATTTTCCTATAACACTTTTCTATGTATGAGTAAGAGGTAGGTTTATAGCTAAAGGGGAATCAGGGTCACATTCCTGCATTGTTGATACACTTAACTCCGGACTCAAAGTACTATAATCATCTTTAACATTCACAATATAGTTTGGTGTAATGTCCTCTCAAGCCATGGGCGATTCAGTTTTACTAATCCAGCATCTGTACATGTTTAGTTCTACATTGCATGTAATATACCTGATTATTCAACATTACAGGGATCAGAACCTTTTTGTCAAATTAAGGGTAAGTCGAATCAGAAGATACACACTGAGTTAAGGGAAAGTCGAATCAGGAGATACACAGTGAGTAAGGAAAAAAGAGGGGAAAAAAAGGGGGGGGGGGGTACACAGTTCTGTAGGCCTTAGTGTATGAGTCACCATTCATTGGCGCTAGTCTAACCTCTACAGTGTGCACATAGTACATGTATAATTTTCACATTGTATAATATGATTAATTTTCTTGGGACGAGCGCTATCTGTCAGTCTTGGACATATACTCCATTTGCTTTGTTTCTGTTTAAGTTTCACTCGCACTGTCCTATCCCATCCCATTATTGCTCTCTAATACTGTACCTGATTAATCACTCCATCCCGCCTGCCATCCCTAGGTTTATCATGATACACATCAACTCTTTCTGCCAACTTGTAAGCACGCCAACCCACACAAAGACAAACTGTAATACACCTTATTAGGCAATGGATGCCAGTCCGTAATGTGTGGCCAGGGCTAGGATTGTAGTCTTTTCACCTTATGAGTTGTCAAATTTAGTAGAAAAGCACTGTATATAAAACACGTTATTATATATTGGATATTAAAATTATAGAAAAGCTTTTCCCAATTACCTAAAATTTGGTTCAGCTTGAGGAGTCCTCCCTCAGACTGCAATAGACCTACTGCAGTGAAAGTGAAACAAAGATAGTCAATAGCTAACTGCATGGATTCTAGTAGCTTTGAGATTTCAACCAAACTTTCCCCATAATGAACTTTGCTGTGGTTAATTACTGTGCTAGTTGTAGTATACTTCTAAATTTAAAGCAATTTACTATTGTATCTGATAATAGTATTAGATGAGTAATACTATAATACCTCTTTTTTGTCTTCCTTTTCAGTGTTGCCAATTCAATTAGAAGAGTATGTATATCAGAAGTTCCTACAATGGGTGAGTTTTGATTGTCGGTAGATAATGTAGTAAAAATTATCTCTACTTCTGTTAACATATTACACTAAATTTACATGTGCATACAATTTGAATTTTTTTTCAATTTGGGATCTATGTTCATTCGTTGCAGCCAATTGGGGTCTTGCAAAAGATTTCAAAGATTTGGAGCGGACCCTGCTTATTGTTCTGTGGCTCAAACTCTATAAAGTCAAGCCCTTGCTTTCACTGTTCGATCAAACAACACCAACAGGGTGATTGTACTGAGGCTCAAGCATAATTATGCTCTTTAATGTGTCAGTAGATGTACCATATTTATGTTTTTCACAAGGTTTAAACTATGTTCTGCTCCACACTCATGAATGTGTCTGAGGATGAACCTCTTTTAGACAAGGCGCTCACTATGTTTTGCTTGGATGAACTACTCTATTGTCGATGGAAGAATGTATTCAACATCTAATTTTTTAATTGCTTTACAGTCAAAACCCTTTTCAATCTCGCCCTCTGAACAATGTATTTAAACGCAAATTTTACCTATACCATATTACCTCCAAACAAAAAATGCAAAACATAAATTTTTAATAATATTGGGCTTACTAAAATCAAAAGTTCCCCTTTCCAAAAGACAAAAGAATTGGCATACATACTATTCCACTGTATTTAACCTGTTCTGTTTGTCTAGGGGTATTAAAAATATTCACAGCCAATCACACGACTCGTCCATAAAAAATAAATCCGAAGTCCGCAAGTAACAATTTCAAACTGTTTAATCCAACAAAAGGGCTATACTCTACAATGTTTGTAGGACGGCTGAATAGTACAATTACTAGACTCTGGAAAACAATGTTGACTCCTTCCTAAATCTAAATAAGGATTTTGCACTATAGGAATAAGCACTACTTATTCTTCAATATCATTAGTTTCCTCTGTTTTTACTGTCCTCTGTCTATTTTGATTTTTCATGTTTTCTTATGTTTTGATCATTGTCTTTATAAATCCATAAATTGAATTTGTTGACTTAATACATTTTTTTTCTTTTCATGCTATCTTTATTTGTTTAATTTAAATATTTCAATAGTCTTTGCAATCATTTGTGTAAAGTATTTTCACTTCTCCTTTTGGTGGCAGCTATTGACTGGGTACAGATTGAGGCAAACTCGTCTGTGTTGTTTGATGAGTTTATCTCTCACAGACTTGGTCTGATACCTCTTACTAGTGAAGATGTTGTGGAGAGGATGCAATACTCCAGGGTAATACATGTTTACTTTCTAGACATAATCTCCTTTCAACCATAGCTTGATTCAAAACACATATTATGATATTATAAGAAAAATTATGTCATTTCTTATTGGCAAGGATTTGTAAAACCATGAACTTTGTACCATGGTACTGCCTGCTTTGTAAGTCACTGAGAATTGCACCTGACATTCTCTTTATACTAACAGCAGTCAATCATACATTTTTAGGTTTAAGATTTCTTGACATAACTTTCATTAAAGTGTATAGAGAGAAATAAATAATTTTTATTTAGCTTCATTTACAAAATGAGGACATCTGACGTATCACTACTTATAGTGTACAGGATTAATGATGATTTTGATAATTTGCCAACACGACAATAAAAATTATATTTTGGGCTTCAATTGATCAAGTAAGTAAATCTTTTTGAAAGCTAATAAAAAAAAATACCACAAATATTTACAATCTATGAATGAAAGCACAATGTTATTGTGTATTGGGTTATGCCAAACAAATAGCAGATAGATAGGTTCACTGTGTATTAAAATTAAAAAAAAATACTTTAAGGTAAAGGGTTTTTTCAAACTAGCAACAAAACAATTCAAGGAAGTGATACATGGCCATCTTTGATCAATGTTCTCATTCTTCTTGCAATTATATTTGTTTGAAGGACTTTAAAGAGAACTGGGAAACAAATGGATTATCTCTCATTTAGAAAGCTATGATGATGATATAAGCTTTATTTTTTAATCGCCGGCCTTAATATAAATATGGTCATAAAAAGAGTCTATGAGTATGTGGCTTTTATCTTTACATGCAGACGTCATCTAAACATTTTTGTGAATTCATATTTTGTTCAGGCTTGAGGCTAGGATTTTTCTAATTATCAAGCTAAAAAAAGTTAATGTTCTTTATAGCGATGAACATTATGTAATTTTTCAGAATTTATTCAGATGTGGTATTGGTTTAGGTCTCCAGTTCTAAACAGCACACATGCTGTCCTTGGTAATTTGTGTAGTCTGTATCCAAGAGTCCATTTTTTCCTTTGTCTATGTAAACATCAAATGGCAAATAAATCCTTAGTATTTAACCGTACTCTTAAATTGTTTCAAATTAAGTGTCTATGCTTGTTTTCTTTCTATTGTGTGCCAGGACTGCAATTGTGAGGAGTTTTGTCCAGATTGTTCTGTCGAGTTCACATTGGATGTTAAGTGTACTGATGACCAGACCCGCCATGTTACAAGTGCTGATCTTCTTGCCAGCAACCCTAAAGTTATTCCTGTAAGTCCCATCTGTTTTTGTAAGCTTTTTCAAGTGATTAGAAAACGTTTTCACATAACGGAAGATGAAAAAAGTTTGAGATGTAAAAGTGGTCTTTTGTCAATTAGTGTAAAGTAAATTAGGCATAAACAATTACCCTACACCATGTGAAAGAATCATTTGTTCTTGCTATGATAAAATTTCACTGAATATTTAATATAACTGTTATGGAGGCATATGCTTGTACTTGATGCTAAAACTTCTTAGTCTTAAGCCTACAAAATGTACATGCATGCATATTGGAAGTACAAATATTATATTAAACACTAAATGCAATTAAAATGTTCATGCATGCATTTAAAAATAAAATAAACAGGAAACACTGAATGAAACGAAAAGGAGGATGGAATTGTAAGACTAAGAGCTCTTACTTTTGAACTAAAAGTCTGAAAGACCAGTTAAAATTTTTATTTTTAAACATGTGTTTTTCTAAATTGTCCCAAAAAAGCAATAACTTAAGTACATTCTATCTCTGTTTGTTGACCTCTTCTCTAGCAATCCTTAATACTTCTTTTGCCTGTGGTCTCTCAGATGGATTTTTCTTTAAACTTCTTTCTATGATACTTTTAAGAGTGCTCTCAGGAAATCCTTTCAGAACCATGAGTTTCTCTTCAAGAGTCCTTGGTTGTGAGCAAGGAAAGACGAGTTTCTTTCTCCCATCTTTCATTTTCTTTTGTTGCTCTGGTAGGACTATCACCATGTCCAGCAAAATACACCCTGAAAGGAAAGTAAACGTTTAATATTTTTCCTTTTTCTGTTAGTGCTACACACATTTCTTTGCTCTATGCTAAGAATACTTTTGAAACAGTTTAGAGAGAAAGGTTATGCCACTACTTTTGGCATTATCTTGAGAACAAACGATGGAGATGGATACTGACATATATCAAAGACAAATAGATAGACCCTCTAAAAGCAGAAATATTTTCGAATCAAACATAAGAGAAGGAAAGATTATTTTGTTTTACTCAGTGATTTTTTGTTGCAGAAGTCCATATATAATAAAAATAATAATATAATATATAATATGTTTCTCAAGGGTTTAATATTCTTATCTTAAAATTTTCAGGCATTCTTATATTTTAGGCCTTCAAAGAGACTTGTTCATACTTGATGTAATTGGCAAGCTAATCTAACTGTACAATAATACTTGTAGACATTTTTTATGTAAATAGAGACTTTTTATTTGGAATAAATACATTTTTAGCACTAGCTATTATTATAAATATTCTATGCATGCTTTTTTGTCATTGTTATAATATATTTTTTTTAATCACTGTTGTCTCAAGAATTCACAATTAGTTGACTTTTTTTTACACATCAGGTTATTATTATGCATTATGCGTTCACATAAATTAGTAACACTCATATATTTTGATTGTATTGCTAGTTAATCAAAGACATTTGATACATAGTTCTCCAAAAATAAGAGACAGTCATGTTGAAAGGTAAACCTGGCAGATTTTTGTGATATTAGGAACATTTTATTTGTCCTTTATTTCTCAACAAAAATATAAAGAATATACTGTGCTGACACTACATGTACTTTTACATTAATGTTTATGTAAGCTTTTGTGTTCTTACCTAAAGACCAGATGTACATTTTCTCTTGGTCTAATCTGTGCATCAAGTTTTTTGTCTCAGGAGGTGGTGGTAAATCTGTGTTTGAATCTTCAAACCAGTCCGGATTAAACTTTGACTTCTTATCCACATAGACAGTTCCGTCTGACTGTGATATCTTAACTTTTGTGGGATCCAACGCACAAGCAGATGTTATTGAGCAAGCTGCGATGTGGGCGGAAACATCTTGGGCTATCTGTGTATAATTTTTTATTAATTAAAATATTTAAATATTTCTTACACTTACAGTTAAATAAATATAGACTTGAGTTAAAAATTTAAAAAAACCTGAATTTCGTTTGTGCAAAGAATTGGATAGGTGCTTCTGCTCATAATAATTTGCATGTCTCTCTATGGGTAGATTCATTTTACACTCAATAGATGAAAAGCAAAACAAAAAAGAATAATCAATGTAGGCTCTAAATAAACAGTTCTAAAGAAATTAGAAAAAAAAGTTCTGAGACTGGAATGAAAAAGCTGTAAATTTAGAAGGAGGGAAAGACAATTTTATGAAGAGCCATTATATTTAGCAATTGTACCAATGGAATTGGCAATCAAAATCACAGTATACAAGCACCCTTGTTTGAAGAATTGTACACTTGAGGGAAAAATAGAAAGGTCAATTTCCCTCTTATCGACTCACTCCCCCTCCCGTGCAGACCATTTGGGAAGAACATGTTTTAGAACTTACAAAAATTGAAAATTAATATAGAGTCAGGGTTTTATAGTTTTCGTAGAATTCAAAATTTTTCCAACTCAAAACTAATATGAATGATTTAATAAAGCAAAACTCGAATTTACAGATATTTCAGCTATGTAACAGTTCATTTCACGTTTATTTCCCCACTGGGCTGATCAAGCTGTTTTTGTTTTGTTTTTTTTTGCTCTCCCTAGTCAAAGATATTGATGCAGTCTATGGTAGCTAAAAATGGTAAACTTACTTTCCACACAAAACTACATGCCATGGGTTGACAAAGTCTGTTGTGTGTTTTAATCATGTCCCACAGTGTAACAGTAGGCTCCCAAAGCACGCATGAAACTCCTTGATCTTGAAAACTAGTGAGGAAGTCAGGCTGGTCTTTAAATTTGTCTGGTTTAAAAACATTTGATCAGTTCAGATAGTTTTTTTTTTATTGATAAATACATCTACTGTTAGCTACTTAATAACAACAACAATAATAATAATGATAATAACTGTTTTGAATTGAATATATTTACCTTTTATGTGTTTGTCAGGAGAAATTTGCAAAAGGACCTCTTTTCCAGAGAATGTAGTTTTAGCCCTGTAAATTCCTTCTTTTACATTTGATGTTTGTACTTTGAATGGGTCGATGAAAAAATCACTTATTTTCAAATAACAAATGTTTTTTGTCACCAGTAGAGGCACCTTAAGTTGCTCTGCGGTCTGAAAGAGTGTTGAAATAATTTTGTATTAAATCCATGTACATTGCAAAATTCATATTAAAATCTTCAACTCTTTTAATATTTGTAACCATAGGGCAAAGCTCTTTTATTATAATTATATAATAATTATAATAAAGAATATTATTCTTTTGTTGTTATTATCTTTTCATAGTTTTTTTTTATTGAAATAGAATAAGTTGAATGAAGAAAATTTAGCTTCAATGTAATGTTAAGAGCATTGATTTTATGTGAAGGGAAAAAATACCGTTCAATTAAATTTATTGGTTCATGTAACCTTAAATCACTTGTGGTTACAAGTTCCTGACAGAGAATGAAGAAGAAAATAAATGAGTTATGCAATATTATAATGTAAATTTTAAATTGAAAAATAATTTTTTTAAATCAAGGATATACTATATAGGTATTGTTTATAGGATTGTGTTTATGAGAGTGTGCATGCAAACATTAATGGAGTTTTTGGTTAGGGGAGTGGTTGTTTAAGTTCCTTTATGTATTCCAAAAAGCTGCAACAAGGGATAAACCTAGAATCTTAAAGTTTTGTCAGAGTTGTTGCTATTTGCTATCGCACGAATAATTTGATTCAACTTTATAAAATTTCATAGCATGATGTAAATACCATCAAATCTATTCTGGTAAGACCAACAGACTTGAGAACTATGTTTCTGCATAGTTGAAATAGTGTAGAGGGGTGGCGATGACAATGTGATATCTCCTGCCTTGATATAGGGTCAAATCTGCGTCTACATCCGCATATTGGTCGATCAACGCGATCTGCGAGAGGGGTTCCCCAAGTAAAGTGATGGCCTCCTATATGAGGGTCCTGCTGAAGGATATAGATCAAAATTTTTCAAAATATTTGAACTTTGAAAAAAAAAAAAAAACAGAATAATTATTACCAATATCTCTAAAAAGAAATGTAATAAAATTATGTGCAACAGAGACAATAGCCAATATGAATTACAGTGCCATTGTGTAATGGATTTTTCTCTCAATGTTCTCTAGTATTAACACTCTCAATTCTAGTAATGTTCAAAAATTGGATCTACAAACAGAAGTTATCGTGTAATAACTATTGTTGGAAACATGTATTTTATAATTCTGAACATTCTTAAATGCAGAGGAATGTTATCAATTGGTATGTAAATCTAAACATCGTTTTGTTTTTATTTCACCAGGTTACATCTAGATCGAGACAAGATGCAAGTGAATATGAGGACAGCAAAGGCAAGTTATAAATACATATTATGTATTATGATTATTATAATTAGTATTGTCAGAATGTGTGTTGGCCAATGAGGAGGATGAGAGTGGGAGGGGCTGAGAAAGGTTGATAAGAAAAGTTACCCTCAAAGTTAACTTTTGTGGAAGAAGATTTCTGAAAGGTGAGATCTTTTCAAATTGTTCAAATGATGTAGATTCCATTGTGTGACTGGATTGGTTACGAATGTTTTGAGCTAAGGATTTGGTGGGAATGAAATGGACAAAAAAAAGCCTTGACCTTGTGCATCACTTTTTTTTAATGAAATATTTATTTTTCTGTACATTGTTATCTGCCTCAATGGTGTTATAATATTACAACAGCACATTGTTAAATAGTTGTTTGGTTCACAGTTTAAAAAATCAATCATTGGGTTTGCATTTTAATAACATGAACTTATTTAAGGCTTAAGTTGAGATTTTTAAGCTTGAAAGTTCACCTTGAAATAAGCAGTCATTGGATTTGCATTTTCAAATTTAAAAACAATCTGATATAAGTCCTAAACTGATAGTGATATATTTAATCACTGGAGTTTGGGCTTTGAGAAATCGGCTAATCGTTAAAGATTTTGGGCAATTATAAAAAATTGAATACTCCTCTAAAAATACTTCTATTTTCACCATATTACTTTTTTTTTTTTAAATGACTTTGAAAAATGGTATGGAAGGGAGGGAGAGGGGTGGGGGGTTACGGGAATATCCAGAAGCATAATATAATAGAAGAATGTCATTATAATAATGAAAATTCAGCAAAATATCTTGTATTTAGCCTTGCACGTGTGTTATGTTTGTCTGCAGTGATAGAGAGTACAGTACAAGAAAAAGACGAATTGCAGTCATTAACACTTTCAGTGACCTAGCCCGGTTATGGAGGCTCAAAATCCGGTCCAAATAGTAACTTGAAATAGTAGATAGTCACATTAGTGAACAAAATATCCAATGTACGAAGTGTCTGAAGCCTGCTGATCAAACAGCAAAGATTTCAACCTCCTTTCTAACTAGAGCTTGGGGTATGCTTTTTATTTTTGGTGATCTACAAGACATAAATAAGCCGCCTCTAGTGTAGAATGACTTTCACTGATGATTTCGCTCCCTACTGGTTGGGTCGGTGTCAGTTTAATGTGACAGGCGGAGACAAGTGTTATGGTATCCCCGTCATGTCTCGTGTGCACATAAAATTGTCAGATGTCAGTCTTGGCGCCCGTCCACAATATAGCCTATATAGTGCTGATGTTGGACGTTAAACGGACTCTACTCAACTGAACTAGTGTATATAAATAGACTTGTACATGCATCTTATATCGACCATCCAGCGTGACATCATGAACACCCAAGAGAGGCTCAAAACCCGAATAGAGATGACTTTGTTGACTTCGCCGTGACATACCAACAATAGGCAGCCTGTGTGTTTTACGAGACTGGAATAACTTCAATCACATCTCCTGGGTCATTTTACTATTCAGTAATAAATGTTTGACTAACTGTGGACACATTTCTTGACATAACTAAAAACTGAGGTATCCTCTTCAAATTTGCTGTGCAAACTTGTTATAAAGTATTGTAATTAACAAAAAACTTTGCAGTGCCCTGTTTGGCTCATAAAAGGCCTCTTTTGATTCAGACTATGGAAATTGTGTGTAAAAATATGTGAACGCTTTTCAGAGTTGTCTCATACAACCTTTTGATATATGCATATTTTGAAACTAGTTGTGCATTCAATTACCTTAAATTTTATTTATATATTTTAGTGGGTATAAAATAAATGGAAGCTGTGAAAGACTGTTACAAAACATATGCAGCAGATTCTGAATTGTTTCTCAAAATGCCAAGTTCTAGTGGTGAAGAATGCTAAGTTACTGAAAGAGTTAACCTAAAAATATAATCAGTCTTGCTTACAGTCCATGCGCGTGTGCTAGATCTTAAGCATGGCTCCAGGCGCAGTGGGATACGGCACACAGCTCATATATGTATAATGTCTCTTTAGTACTCTTTGTATTCCTAGGCGTTGGCTCTGCAGTTCCTGTAGGGCTTTTTCTTGTTCTCAGTGAGGGGGGGATTCAAGGTCAAGGAGTGAAACTGGGGGTGATCGAGGCGGAGACTGAGCTCAGGTTTGGTACTGACGTTGGTACTGAACGATTGCCATTGAGGTTTCTGGCCTGCATGTAGTCTTGGGTTAGCTCTTTCCTCAGAATTGAAAAAAATTAAGTAGTTTGATGGGTGTCTGAGCTGGTCCAGCACGAATCTTATTTAGAATTACAGATGAATGGATGACGCACAGGGTAAAAAAGTGGTAAAATATTTTATTGGTCTACTTTCCCATGTGATGGACCAGTGGAAGACATGATAAAAGCTTATCACTGTGTTCCACATCTGACATATGTTTTGAATACTGAACCATAGTGGTTGGTTTAACCTTGTTCTCTTTATGTCTGGCGGTTACAGAAGTAGTTGCAGTAGGATCATGCGCAGAGGTCAGCAGGTAGATATTTTGTTTGACGTGTCATTTGACTGTTGCAAGATCACCTTTTCTTCTGTAGGTGTGCTCACCAGCTTGCAATGGTTGCTGTACCATGTCTTTAGGAATCCCCACTCTGTTGCAACGTACTATGTTAGTTTATGCTGTTTTCCTGACACAAAGAGCAGCATAGAGATCAGGGTTTGTGTAATAATTTGCGTGAACAAACATCCACGATCAAAAAGAGGTTCCAAAAATCGCATTACAACATTAGTAGGCCTGTTGGAAAGACCTGTCTCCCTGGCGTAAATCTAAAACCTGTGGACATACCCTGCCTTGGAACTGCAAAGTTCATATAATTTAATCCCCAGGGCGTGGGCTTTTCTTTCAAATAAACCTTGGAACGTAGTTTGCTTCGCGAGGCACACATGGCCTCGTCAATGGTTATTTCCTTCTCAGGAACGCAGAGCTCTTGAAACTTGTTCTGAAAGTCTTCATACATAGTCCTAATTTTGTAAAGGGGATCATGGTTGGGATCATTGACAGGCAAGTATCCTTCATTGTTGCTAAAATGCAGCATTGAGAGTATAGGATGGAAGTGGTTGCATGAAAGAATACATCCAGCAAATGTTGTCGCAATAAATTCGTGCGTACTCCAATAATCAGATATGCACATTTTATTCACATCTCCCATGTGCAGAGGAAGCAAAATAAAACTCTTTAACTTCATTTTTAATGAGTCTTCCTATTTTCCAGAAAGAGCCTATTCCTAAATTGGTCTTTTGTGGCTAGCTGCGCTGCGTATTGATTAGTTTCGGTCTTGATATGTGTGATGATTGGGTCATCAAAAATGAGCTGGAAAATACGGATAGGATTAGCATTTTGTTTATCAATTTGGTATTCATACCAGGTTGTGCCGAAAAATCAGAGATAGATGGAAATCCATTCAGATCTTGGGTCCAATCAGTAGACAACTAACTAAGTGAAGGCAACATCAATATCAGGATTTGAACAGTTTTCCTCATGTTCACTTTCATCCAATGAATCCTCTACAGTACATACGATTGTTTCTCTAGATCTAGTTCTAGAAGTAGAAGCCACAAAAGACAATTTAACGACCTTATTAGTCTTCCCTTTACCTTTGCTAACTGCACATTGCTTCATCTTCTCGCCTGGGCTCATACTGGGGATCTTTTGAGTCTGACAGCTCACTGTAGGTACTTTCTAGATCTATTATTATTCTATATCTTGACTGAAATTTTCAAATAGAAGGCCTCTATCATTTTGTGTGTCTTCTACCATTTATAACATTTCCGCAGATTGTGAACAAAAATATGTTGACCTAGGTAGGGTCTCTTTGTGGTCTTGGAAAACAAAAACTTTACACTCCACAATAACGAAACTAGCTATGAAACAGAAGTAATGCTTAACAAACACTGATCCCACCACTGTACTGGGTATGGTTCTAAAGAGAAAAGAAATGTTAAGTTCATCCTGATACACTAACTGGATGAGTCTATAATTTTAAAAAGACCAATTCTGATAGTGTATCGGAAATGGTATTCAGTGACTTAAGCTTTAAATTATTAGTTAAAATGTTCACAGCCATGCTTATTTGTTGAAATCCCAGCAACAAATACTTGTGAATTAAGTCACTCAAGACAAGTGTTTAAACATAGTTGTAGATTAAATGTATATAGCCTTTTTCTTTTTTCTTTTATATTAAATTTCCTTGCATTTCTTTTTCTTTTTCAGATATCTTGATTGCTAAACTGCGGAAGGGCCAAGAGTTAAAAGTCAGTGCGTATGCAAGGAAGGGTTTTGCCAAGGAACATGCAAAATGGAACCCAACTGCTGGAATATCTTTTGAATATGATCCAGATAACGCACTCAGGCACACTACATACCCTAAACCAGAAGAATGGTGAGGGAGTGATAATCATTGTGACTAAAAGTTTGTTTTGTTTTTTGTTGTTGTTGATAATTCTGGAGTAAGATTTATTAATGACTATAATTGTATCCATAGTCTAGTGCATTGAATATCTTAGATTTTGTGTTTTGAGCAAATAAAGAATTGTTTTTTAAAGTTACATTTTGAATAATTTACCTGTGTTATTATATTTCACTGTTTTATATTATTCATTGCAAGAAGATGCATTGATTCTAAAAAAATATGCTCTCACCACTTTCAAATTAACATTAACTGTAGCGTCTGTATACGTTTCTTTCTCTTGTCTTTAGGCCCAAAAGTGAATATACAGAGCTGGAGGAGGATCAAGGTATTTATCTTAATTTAAAATATCATCCAATTTTCTTATTTTATTTCTGTTTATAAGAAAGTGATCATTACAAAAAGTTTCAACAATATGTGCGTTCCCATAAAACTGTTTTTATTTATTTTGTTTTTTCTTGTTTTTTAAGTTGTCACAGTTTCAAGAGTGTCGATACATATTAGACAAAAGGTGTAGAGTATGTAAAATAAATTTATCTTACAAGGGAAACCAATTACTTCAAGTTATTGGATTTGGAAATTTTTTCATGTTTATTTGGTAAAGACTGGAAGACGAACCTTACTCTGTTGGTGCTATTAAGTTGAGAAAGAGTGTTGATATTTTGTAAAATGACAGACGTCCTTATATCTCTTTCCAAAGTGGAGGCACCCTTTGATTTGTTGGGGAAGGCCAACAAGTTTTTCTTCAACATAGAAAGTATCGGGTCTTTGAAACCAGAGACCATCCTTTTCTCTGGTCTGGCTATCCTCAAGAAAAAGCTTAGTGACCTGCAAACACAACTCAGCCATGAGATCAGCACAGATGCACTTACCATCCAGTGATGCCAAAATATAATGTTGTTGTTACTTTTTGCATGTATTCTTGTTAATTGTGCATATCAATGAAATTAAAACAGTAAAAAAAGATCCAGGCTATTATGTTAGTCGTAAACTATAAATATATACTGTAATCAGAGTGCTTCATGAGTAAAATGTACATGTAGTTTGTAGTATTTCAAAACAAACAAAAAAGAAAAAAATCAGCAAATTTTTGCCTTCAAACTCTTCTATAATGCTTTCATTCCCATTGCAAATATAGTGTTACTTTTGCTAGGCACTATGCTCAGGGCAGTGCAATGAGACATGGTACCGGGTATTTGCAAAATCTGGACAAATTTGGTGGAGTTATTGTACTTATCTTGGTTACAAAAACACAAAAATGTAACATATTTTTTACTGTTTAGTGCTCTAGCAGCTATAAAAAAGACAATATAACTAAATAATTTGGGTTGCACAATTGCAAGTAAACTTTTTTTTGTCCATTTCAAATTTTTTGTTATAAATTCAATAAAACTATTCCATGTACCATAACATTGTTTTGTTTTGTTTTAAATTTAAATTTGTGGTCGTTTTGACATTTTTTATGAAACGGGTAATGAATGTTAGTTGCTTTTACTTTATTCTTATAAATTGAAAATGAAAAATTTTCATATTTTGACTATTAGTTTAGGCTTTTTTTGATGTGTTCATCATTATTACAATATTATCAGTACAATTATTATTTTTCCACTGAACATGCAAAAGTATATGAATATATGGTCCTGGGATACAATTTTGGTATACATGTACATCATTTTTGTTACGTTTGAGATCAGATAAACATTATTTTTTTTTATTATTCTGCCTCGTATTTAAGATATTTTACTGATGAGATTAATCAAAAATACAGTAGTATTAGACCATTTTTAATCTGAAAGTTTAGTTAAAAAGATTTCATTTTCACATTTACAACGATGTATCTCTTGCATTTTGGCATAAATGGAACTGAATCACTCATGCCATAACTGTAGTGCTATAAGCTATGGACCCTCGCCCATTAGCCATTTTGAGATTCCCTTGCATAGTTTAGACGACGTTAATCAATGTGAGAAAGCTGGGTTCTCTCAGCAAAAAGGGTAACACGCCAGCCATAGCAAATGATACTGAGAGACTCAAATCTCTGGTTGTTAGATGTTGGACTTACGGCTTGTGTTAAAATGCCGCACAACACAGTGTGAGGTCAACAAAAATGTTAGTGTATAAATTTTATAATGATGAAAACTATAAGAAAATTACATGTATTTTGCAAATTTGAAACATTCCTTTTTTTTAAATTTTTTTTTTTTAATGATTTTCTTTTCATGATGTACCAATACTGAACACCACCACATTCCAGAGCATGACTGTAAGTGTAACACTTATTATGTGATGTTTATAATTTGATATTTTAAACCCACAATCGATATTCAGTCACCTATCTCTTTCGCTCTGCTCTCTCACTGTTCCCCTCTCATTGTCCAAGATATAATAATTAACTACTTCTTTGTTTGTCGTATGTTTTGTTGTTGTTGTTTTTAACAACATTAATTGGATTTGATGACAACATTGCGTCTTCACCTCATCTAACTTCCTGAGTTTGTAGCATTGTCGTTATTGAGGAAATATAATTTAAGGAGCATATTCTACTGCTTATTGAAAATGAAAAATTTTCATATTTTGACTATTAGTTTAGGCTTTTTTTGATGTGTTCATCATTATTACAATATTATCAGTACAATTATTATTTTTCCACTGAACATGCAAAAGTATATGAATATATGGTCCTGGGATACAATTTTGGTATACATGTACATCATTTTTGTTACGTTTGAGATCAGATAAACATTATTTTTTTTTATTATTCTGCCTCGTATTTAAGATATTTTACTGGTGAGATTAATCAAAAATACAGTAGTATTAGACCATTTTTAATCTGAAAGTTTAGTTAAAAAGATCTCATTTTCACATTTACAACGATGTATCTCTTGCATTTTGGCATAAATGGAACTGAATCACTCATGCCATAACTGTAGTGCTATAAGCTATGGACCCTCGCCCATTAGCCATTTTGAGATTCCCTTGCATAGTTTAGACGACGTTAATCAATGAGAGAAAGCTGGATTCTCTCAGCAAAAAGGGTAACACGCCAGCCATAGCTAATGATACTGAGAGACTCAAATCTCTGGTTGTTAGATGTTGGACTTATGGCTTGTGTTAAAATGCCGCACAACACAGTGTGAGGTCAACAAAAATGTTAGTGTATAAATTTTATAATGATGAAAACTATAAGAAAATTACATGTATTTTGCAAATTTGAAACATTCCTTTTTTAAAAAATTTTTTTTTTAATGATTTTCTTTTCATGATGTACCAATACTGAACAACACCACATTCCAGAGCATGACTGTAAGTGTAACACTTATTATGTGATGCTTATAATTTGATATTTTAAACCCACAATCGATATTCAGTCACCTATCTCTTTCGCTCTGCTCTCTCACTGTTCCCCTCTCATTGTCCAAGATATAATAATTAACTACTTCTTTGTTTGTCGTATGTTTTGTTGTTGTTGTTTTTAACAACATTAATTGGATTTGATGACAACATTGCGTCTTCACCTCATCTAACTTCCTGAGTTTGTAGCATTGTCGTTATTGAGGAAATATAATTTAAGGAGCATATTCTACTGCGTATATGTACTAGTACCGAAGATTATAGATAATAGTGTATGCTTTTCAAGTTTTATGCCATGCTATTAACATAAGCCGTTAGCCTATGGCTAGCCCTGCGTTTGATTGGCGTCACATTAATTATAAACCAGCACAGTTTTTATTGTAAACCACTCCACTTTTCATACAATCGAATACTTTAACTTATTTTGTATCATTACGTTTCTATGTACTACTACTACTACTGCTGCTGCTGCTGCTGGTGATGATGGTGATAATGATGATGATGATAATAATAATAATAATAATAATAATAATAATAATAATAATAACAGGGGGGGGGGTAATTTTTTTTATAATTTTTCGCTAACTTCCCTTTGCTTGCCTATTGCGGGAGCTTGCCTACAGCGGGACTTTTCTTCTGGGCCGGAAAATCCCGCTGTAGGCATGTTCTACTTTTCAAAGGCGAGAGTGAGTACCAATAGCCAATTTGGTGCAGATTTTTCGAGTCGTGTTTGAGGGGTTTGAAGAGGTGGCGCACGTGTCCTAGAGCTTTTGGCTCCCAAGCGGGAGATACGGCACAGGTAGGAGCCCACAATCAAGCACATAATTATATTTGTCGAATTTCGTTCGTCCTATACCGATTGGTTTGGTGTCGCTTGTGATATTTTTTCCCATTTTGTTGTTGTTTTGGAAATCGTCAAGATGTCATTTTGAAAAATCTGATTATCCGTTTGACTGCTTTTTATGTTTTTTTTTATTTATTTATTTTATTTATTTATTAACATTGTCGCCTCGTTTAGCATTGTTCACTCGTCTGCAGCTATCGACATTGCTGACGAGACAACTAAAACCTAAAGCAGACCTTATATCTTCTATCTATTTCTATATATTTTCTATAATTTGAGCGGCTAAGACAGAAGCCCTGTTATCCCCGCCAATGAATTCTCGCAGAGAACGGAGAATACGTTAAACTAGGAGAGAGCTTCTCTGGGTACGTGGAGGATCGCCTCTGCTTTCTATAATCATGTAAGGTCGGTATCAGTACATTTATTGTGCGGTCCCAACGAGGGTCTTATGCGGCGATGGGTATCACGACACATGTATAAATTATGACATTTTTTACGTGGTGTCACCAACGACACATAGGCCTACTTTGCTGTCACATTGGCAGTAGCCTAGAGACAGAGCGGGTTTACCGATATTTCTGCCTCATCCAGTCACAGTATAGTTAACACTGGCATCGACTCATGAGAGCCTGGTCAGGGATCGAACCCAATACCTCCCGGCTACAAGCCGCGCGCTCTACCGTTAAATCACCCCCCCCCCCCCCCCCCCCCAACCCCCCCCCCCCCCCCCCGAAACAAGTTGGTCTCCGCTCAGCCCAGACGTTGGTGCCCTAGTCGTAGCTCTTTCAGGTAAGGAGGAAGTTATCATTAGGGCCTATCAGCTATCACATTCAAAACCGAAAGTGAAAGTAGACATGGCGGTGTCTTCAAGATTTAATGTCTCAATCGTTACTCAAACAGATGTGAAAGTTGAATCAACAATATTAGGCCAACATTTCTACAACTCTGTATGTAAATACAGTTGCTTTAGCTTCTCCCAAATTTCCTACACGTTGAAAAAAAATTAGATTCTAATCTAGATCTAGAGCATCTTACAGTCTCCTCTCTCTCTCTCTCTCTCTCTCTTCACTCTCCCTTTTTCGCTACCTCTCCCTCATTCTATCTAGATATCTAGATCTAGAGTAGTAAGTACAATAGTTCCTAAATCGCTTCTAAAGACCCCGGACTAAGAGTAGTTTTGTAGAGATCTAAATCTTAAATATACATAGATCTAGACCGACGATAGATCTAGGCCTAATTGGTATGTTTTTAGAAATGATGTAGATCTAGATCAATCTACTCAAAGAGCACTTAAGTGTCGATGAATTTGACATCTTTTTAATTAAACTCCAATGACATGCATAGTGGCTAAGTCACAAATGATTTGAACCAGTGAATGAAAATGGGCTACCATTTAGGCCTAGTGTTCACAGTAATGGACATTTGTTGCCTCCGAAATAGGGATCAAATTTGACCCCAACCCATTTAAGTGGTTAATATTCAACGTCAGCTGCAAGGTTGAAGGTTGCATTGTGGAGGTATCCAAAGATTTAAGTCTTTACAATTTCTCATGCTGCCACACAGAGACAGTGCAGGGATGCCAGGACTCCTGTCTGAACCGATCACAATTTACTGACAAGGGAGAGAATCAGGCATATTGTATATAATTTGTTTTCAAATAAGGGTTTAGCATTGGGGTCTACCCAGATATAGGTCTACATGTTGAGCTAGATCCACAAGCCAAAGAAAAAATGCTTTAATATTTGGCCTTGGCAAGAGAGTAAAGCAAGGGAGGATGAATATTTAGGGTTGTACCCCATTGTACTGCGAAAAATATTTGCTCTTATTTTGCTAAAATTGTATTCTTTGTAAAAAAATGTAGCTGCTTAAAGTTTCAGCTACATTGTATTTAGATGGATGAGGTCGTTACATTTTAAACTTAAGTCCTACAAAGAAGGACATAATTTCTTTTAAAATAGATATATTCCAGATATATTGACATTCGAGACCTATAAGTTGTATATAAATGTCAAAAAGACAAAATTATATAAATTGTTAATTTTAGTTATAAATTGGTCAATAGTTGAATAATCATAATTCACCCAGACTCTGACACACAGGATCAACATGATGAACAAAATAAAGATGGCTAGAAATCCTTTGTAGAAACCCATTAATTTAACTTGATAAACCATCTGAGGGTTAAGAATTTAAGCTCAATTATGTCCAGATCTAAATCAGTACTCGACTAGATCTATAGTATAATGGATCTCAAAGACAGAAAAATAATAGCGCTCACTGTGGCAAGGTTTTACAAAAGGATCAGAAGTATGAACACTCCTATCTATACAAAAACCATCAATCAATCTCTGTCACTCTACCATGCTGTGCTTTTATACAGTAGTCCTATTTTTTAACGACAAATAGCAAGAACTGTTGGAATGAAGAGATATTTGAACATCTGCAATTTCCTCTCTTTTATAATTAATTTATTTTGGAAATAACAAGAGCCTAAGCAATGTCACAGAAGCCTTTAGAGGCAACTGTGCTGCAGGCCTACTTCTAAGTTTTATGATGCTACTGCTAGCCTAGTTCTGACTAGCTGTCTTTGCCTCCTTTTTTATTCAAGTCTTCAGATAGACCTAGGGCTCATCTTCGCATGAATATATATTTATTTACCGGAACATACTGATCATATTATGGTTCTTTTGCCACCAGAATATACCGGTCACATTATTATTATTGTTCATTCTCCCACCAGAGCATACTGGTCACAACTCACATTATGGTTCATTCAGCCACCAGAGCTTACAGGTTCTACTATGGTTCATTCATACTAGTCACATTATGGTTCATTCAGCCACCAGAGCTTACAGGTTCTACTATGGTTCATTCATACTAGTCACATTATGGTTCATTCAGCCACCAGAGCTTACAGGTTCTACTATGGTTCATTCATACTAGTCACATTATGGTTCATTCAGCCACCAGAGCTTACAGGTTCTACTATGGTTCATTCATACTATTCACATTATGGTTCATTCAGCCACCAGAGCTCATGGGTTCTACTATGGTTCATTCATACTGGTCACATTATGCCTCATTTTCCCACCAGGACATACTGGTCATTATGGTTCAGTCACCCACTAGAGCATACTGGTCACATTAAGTTTCATTCGCCCACAAGAGCATACTGGCCACACAATATAAGTGGTGTACACTGTATCTTTTTTATTTTGTATCTTAAGTTTTTACAATTCTGGCTTCGTTGATAGGCTTCATTTTTTGTTTCGATTGACATCTTTACTTTTAAATTTGTTTTTTTTTCTACAGGTGACATTAATTCTCCCAGGAGCAAACTGTCTACCAGAATCAATTTTAGAATGTTTCACTGACCAATTATACTACAAAGTACACAGATTACCAGTCTACAGACTAGTAGAGGTTCCTTTCCTCCAGGCCTTTGTGATGAACTATCTGAAGCAACAACTTTGAAATTTAATTATATTTTTTCACAAAACTGACAACACAGCATAAAGAAATGCACACGAACACTTATAACTAAAAATAATAACCATAAATGTGTACAGAAAGTCACAAATCCGTTCTCTGTAAAGAATATGCTATTTTTAGACTTTGAGTGTTTTCTTAAGTTTTTACAATTCTGGCTTAGTTGATAGGCTTCATTTTTGTTTCGATTGACATCTTTACTTTTAAATTTGTTTTTTTTTCTACAGGTGACATTAATTCTCCCAGGAGCAAACTGTCTACCAGAATCAATTTTAGAATGTTTCACTGACCAATTATACTACAAAGTACACAGATTACCAGTCTACAGACTAGTAGAGGTTCCTTTCCTCCAGGCCTTTGTGAAAAAAGGTAATGTTTTTTTTGAGTGTGTCCATTCTTAAGATTAAAACATGTTATTGAATGAACATGACAAATACATGCACAATTACAATTTGAATTAAAAAAAAAATCAAAGCTAAGAAAACTTTAAAACACTGAAGTTGGATGAAGAGACAAGGAAGAAATCATTTTCAATTTTTTGTTACTTGTATTTGTGTTCAGAACTTTATCTGAATGAATTTATAATTTTTTTTTTTTTTACAGGTTCCATTTATATGCTCTCTGCCAATACCAGATTGGACACACATGACTGTGTAGCAGTCATTCCATCCGGTTAGTTCAGTCTAACAATCACTTTATTTACTTGATCTGACTGGAAATAGTTGGTTTTTTTTGTAGCTTTATAGTAATAGTAACAGACTTCTTGGGTATTTGAATTTCTATTAGTTATAATTTTCAAACTACTAACTGCATATATAAACAGACTATAGTTCCAATTTTCTTTGTTTCATCTTTGTATTGAATTATTTATATGTCATACATACATTGAGAAAATCTGAGCTGAACAGCATCAGACATACATTACATAATAACCTTTTTTTTAATTAACCATCAACCACCATTTTTCTTACACTTGTTTGTATGTTGTGTTCTTATATATTAGAATTGCAGCTAATAACATGCATTATACAAAAAAATGTATGCGTTTCCCTTTAGGTTGGTTGGTACTCTATCTTACAAAAGATACCTATAATGAGCTTGGATTGGAGGCATGTAAGCAAACACATCAACAAAAGTCAAATGATAAATATGGTGAGCACAGCACTCTTTCTATGTGCGGAATATATTTTTAAGTACAAAGAATCTCCTATATATTAACTATACATGTTAACATTGACTTAGAATAATTAAAAGATAAAATTCTTTGATGACTACTCATCATCACAAAATTCTGTAGTCTCTCATTTATTTAGTAAGAGGGACTTAAAAATTTAAATGGAACTTATGGCAGTAAGACTTAGGGATCGGCCTTTTCTTCCGGAAGAAAAAATGGTTGCAACTGAAAATTCCCTAAAACATGTTTGGTGATAATTACACAATCCTTAGTCATTATTATGCCATTTGTGCAATGATTAGGGCATTAGGGTACCATTGTGAAGGTGCTAGGTTGGATCCCCATCATGGATACACTTTTGTTGTGACCACCATGTGTCTAAAGTCAACCCAGCACAGAACGAGGAGTTGACTGTGACTAGGAAAATAATGGCAATATACATCACAATGCCCTTTGCAAAGAACAATCAGGACTTTAGCTTTTGGTTAGCTAACAAATCAAACAGTTTGGGACCAACTTTTATTTTTCCTAATTAACAAGAGGCAGTGAATTTTACATGAGATACTGCAACTGAATAAAAGGCAACCACTGGTAATATGACCCAAGTTTCAGGACACAGGATCGGTTCTACTAAAGATTTAACAATAATCCTCAGTCTTGAAACTAAAGAAATCTAAATCTAACACATTTATGGAAGCATGTGACAACCATTAACTTTTTTTCAGAATTTTGATTTGGCTCATCCATTTCAACAAAATAATATTTTGCCCTGAGGAAAAAAATGGTAAGTACAGTTATAAGTAAATGTGTTTTTGAAATGGTGGGGCTTGTTCGCTTTTATTTTTTTTTCACTTGTATCTTTGATTTTATTCAAACTGTATAGATATATCTGTATTCAGATGAAACAATATTGTTTCTTCTTCAAGTTGTTAAAATTAACCTCCTGGCCAACCACTTCAAGCCAGGAAAGAAGAACTATGACTCAACTCTTTGGTGCTTAAAAAACAGACTTGGCTTGACCTTTGATTTTTACATGGCATGGGAGCCTCACCGTAAGTTTTACTTCCTACAAATGTGTGAATTTCATTTTGTTGTTACTTTTTTTTTTCCTTCTTTGAGAAGACTTGAAATGCAACAATTTCTTCCCCAAATGTCCGTTCTTGGAGCCATTGGCTTTTTACAAACTTTCTTTTAAATATATGCTAAATTGTAATACAAAAATAATGCATCCAATTTTATAATAATATCTAACATTTCCCTATCCTCTTATTCTGCCTTGTTTGGTTGTTAAATTATTTAATTTATTCAAAATTTTTGCAATAACTTTATTTATATAAGAGTAGTATTGATGCATATGAATTAATGGTAAATTTACAATCTGCGCATAATGGGAAGCATGGCACTTTCTGCTCTCTTTTTCTATAGAGATAGTCACTATTTTCAATCATTCAACCGCAGATGCTCTGAACAAACTTATTCATTACTATGCATGTGCTGGCTTTTTCCAGATGATCAATAAAAATGTTTTACCTAACATCATTCTGTAGATGAATTTTGTTGCTGTTAGTTTCTGTAATCATAAAATTACCATACTTTTTAGTATTGCAAATTACACATATATAACATGTTATATTTTATAGAGAAAGATGTGTGCTCTAGTTCTGTGAGTTCTTACTTCTTGGACAAGTGTGGAAAGGTTGAACGTGGGCATCTGACACGGAAGAGGAAACTCCTGACAAGCTTGCTCTGCCCAAAAGTTAAGGTTGACAATCCTCTGGCAATCACAGATAAGGATGCCTGCCATTTTCTAGAAATCTTTGAGTGGATGGGAGCAGTGGCTTGCAGTATAGACATGTGAGTAATGCCAACACTGTAAAGATGTGGGGTATTCAGGTACAGGTATATTGTTTGACGTGTTCAAAGATGATATGCTTATTGTTCATACATGTATAAACAGACACAAATTTGATAATTTTAAATTGTACAGATGATTTGTATGTCACATAAATATCATCTTTGAAGACATTGACTTTAATTGAGAATGGTATGCATATTTTTATTGTTGTTTTTATGATGATCTAACAATTAACTTTACTATTAATGTTCATTGCATTTGCTATTTATTCAACTTTAGGGACTATCAATATGATCAATATCTCATGATCTCTTACTGATGACTTTGAAAGAAAAATACAGTTAAAACGTGTCTTGTTATAGCGAAAATGAGAGAGAGAGAGAGAGAGAGAGAGAGAGAGAGAGAGAGAGCGAGAGCGTTGCCTTGCCTAGCTACTCTCTCAATACATCACAGATGTTGATTAATATAAAAAGAAGCAATTGAATTTGTATTGAAATATTATGTGTTGTTAATTATTTTAACACATGTTTATAAATTAAAACCCGTTAAAATGGCGATAATTTGAGTAATAATCAAATAAACTTATTTTGTTTCCACTCAAAAGCGTTTATCCTTTGTTTTTCTTTATTATTGTATCGTAAATTACCCCTCGGCACCAAGGGGCAATAATCGAAAAAATGATCCTCACTCTGTAAATAGGAAAAAACTCCAAGTCGTTTATCTTTCTTTCTACATCTTTGGTTAAACTAACTCAACATCAACTCAAATTGTGTCAGTAAACTATAATGTAACCGTAATCCCCATGAAACTGCAGTACTTTTTAGGGGTTTGCCAGCATTCCTATATCTTTGAAACCACTAAAGATAGAATAAAAACTGTTGCAGGATTGCAAACTGTAGACTTTTGTCTTTCATTTAAAGTCTTTCAGCGCTTACATACATGTGGAGTGACTTTAAAGTGGTAACGGTATGTTACTAAAAATAGCTCTTTGGGTGTACTGCGAAAAATGTTCCTCCTTTTTCACTTTTTGTCACCATCATCACTGATGCATATTGTCTGAGCCACAAAGAATGGAATGGTCAAGTATATAAATCAGGGATGCCACTTTTCCGAAAATTTCCGGAATTCCGGAAATAAAATTTGGTTCCCGATCCTCCGGAAATTTTTCTAACTGACTCTTGAGTCCGATGTCCGGAAAACTTTTCACCCGAAAATTCCGGAAAGCTGGCGACACCGCCGTATTTTTTTTCTTGTTTTGTTTTGGAAAAGAAATACTTGTTACTATGTGCCTTTCACGTTCAGTCCTCATTGCTTGCACAAACCTTAGATCCACAGTCACGAGGACCATTCGTTTTTTCAACGGGTAGATGAGAGTTTATCTCCGAATCCAACCAGCACATGTAGCAGATATCCGCCGATTTCCGTGGTCACACCTGGCATACTTCGGCGTATTTTTAAAAGTGAAAATTATAAGCTTGCTCTGTTAATTTCGAAAACGCCCCCTTCTCAACGACTCCGCCTCTTAAAGCAAAAGAATGTTTTTTTTTTCTGATTACCACACAACTGCGGTTAATTGCCTGAAAGGAGTAATTTTCAAGTTAGCGAGTACGGAAAAGAAAAACATAGAACAATGTTTATCGAAATGCGATGTCTCTTCGTTGTTTATTAAATTTACATAATACTGTTTTATCGGTATCGGTACTGCAGTTGACCTCATCCGGGTTACCGACTTGAACCTCTAGTTTACCTAATCGACATCGTTTATTCTTCCGAATAATACCGATCTGTCCATCTTCATTCAGCCCCTGGCGTTTTTTTCTGACAAAGTGATTCCAGCTAGGGTTTGCTTGATATGACTCGGATCTATAGGCTATTTAATGACGGGGCCCTGGCCAAACCGTTCTAAGCTTATTGATAATTAGGTTAGCGAATTTAAATTAACATGCGCGCTCCTCTGGTACCGTTAATAATCGAGTTCTAGATCTAGCTAAAGCTAGATCTAACCGAGTTATACCTTATGTGATAGCTACATTGGATCAGACGATCGGCACATTCTGCATCTAATATAATTTAATGCTAAATTCATATAAACTAGATCTATATGTGGAATTAAGCTAATTATGTTTCGGTATGATTTTCACGTTTTGCTCAAATCTTTTTCTAAAAATCGTGTTTATTCTTTCATGAAATGGACGCACATACACCGTTAAAAATTTAAGGAAATTCTGATCACCGGTAATGAAATTAATTAGAGCAGATGAGGCGGATATAAGTACATGTATAACGCAAAAACAATAGGTCTAACTGGAAGCCGGTAAAGAAGAAAATATGTTGTATGTCTTGTTTACCGGCAAATAATTATTTGTTAGCGAGACTCGCTATTTCCTTTAATAAATGTAAACATTTAACTACCCAGGGACATTCTCAGAGCCTCTTTAAACGGACGAAAATCTTGAAAATTTTCAGCTCCAGGGGGGCGTCCCCCTGACCCCCCCCCTCCCCCTCTTTATCCACTACCAAAGTTCCGGAAATTTCGCCAGGTTTGGGTGGCATCCCTGTACAGGTATATATTCTTTGACGTGTTCAAAGATGATATGCTTATTGTTCATACATGTATAAACAGACACAAATTCACATGCAACATTTGCTCCGTAGGAGCAAAACAACCTCTTACCATAAAAAAAAGAAAGCGCACTTGCACAACCATGTATAAGAAATACAATTGAAAAAAGGTTCAGGAATAATGCAATGTCATGATTTTAAATTCACCTGAAAAATTTCTGCTTCCTTAAATGTCTAAAGTTATGATTACTTGAAAATTATCCTATAATAGTTAGCCTAATTAAACAAAATGGTACTAAATTTGAGATCACCACTTATATTCGACTTAGGGTAAAAGGGTATATTTGGATGTGTTAAAAAAATGTCAATACTTTGCAGGAGTGTACCTGATGAAGAAGGATCATATGTATCAAGTTTTCATTGCCCTGAGCCCAATCACAACTGCCCAAGATGTTGTGTGTTTCAAGTATCTGGGTTTATCACTCCTGGCACTGTCTTTCAACTCTTTAAGGCGCTCAAGTCAGTAAACCTCACATTTTTTGTTAACTTTAACAAGTTCAGAAAGATGAATCGATCTGTAGTGTATGATGCGCTTTGTGGTTATTATTATTATTATTATTATTATTATTATTATTTATAGTTATTATTGTAAGTATTTATTCCTTGTTTTCTTAAAAAAACAAACAACAAATATCCAGGAACTTAACATAGTTTTATCATTATTAATATTTCTGGTCCAACAGGTTTTTTTGTTTTTTTTTATTCAAATGCAATTAAAACACTGTTTTAGATTGAGATATCTGTGACTATCTTTCAGAGAGACTATTAGATGAAGCTTGAGTAGTAAAATTTACAATCATTGCACTTTGGTTATCTTTTAGTTGTGATAAGCTGAACATAGGCATAGAGCAACTAAGCTTGGTTGCTTATGTAGTACTTTACAAAACCAATTTAGGCCTAAACCCCTGCAGCGCTTTGAAGGCTGCCCGATGTCCAAATGGCCAGTCTGAGTCTGGCACTGGTGACTAGGTGTGAAAAAATGGGGTGTGGCATGGCTGTTCACCTGGTTAACCGACTTCAATTGTGCGCTGTTATTGCTAATATTTTTTTCCATTGTTTCTATTTATAAGTTCATAAAACTATATATTTCTATTGCGCTGAAAATTTGGTTGATTACACTGTCTTGTTTTTTATCTGCTTTTTATCAATCGTTTATTACTAACCGTGTGGGAGAAATAAAGGAGAAGACAGTTATTACTTTCTTTCCTGCAGGTGATCACAATGAAACCTATTTAATTTTAAATAGTTGTGGGTGTGGTATGTTTCAGTTTGAATCCTTTTTTACATTGAACAACATTCCTTCCGTATGCATGTGTCTCTTGCCTGAAAGGTTTATGCGTCTAGAAACTCTTGTAGCCCCAATTGAAAGTTCTACAATACAGAAATGGAAATATCAGCTGAGGAATCAAAATGTTTGACGTCCTACTAGGCAACTCAGAGCACTTATGCTAGAGATATCTGGCGCCTTATTTTTCCAAAAATAACATCTTCAAATAAATGTTATGTCCCATCGGTTTCCTACAGAGATGGGTGGAGAAAAAAGCAGTGACACCAAAGATTTGAACCTCAGTCCTCCTCCTCAGTCACGAGCACTGGAGACTAAGCTATCTTTACACCCCTACTAAACCAACGCTAATAATATTTAATTTAATTAAATCTACATCCCACAAATTTCTAGAAAAAATATTAGACCAGATTTTTGTCCACCTGCCGCATATCGCACCGTCTGCTTGAGACCGTAGGCCACGTGAGGCGATCAATGATCAAAGATTATGAAACGAGGCACCGGTAGTTACAGTGTGTCGGCCTACTATCCAAATAAAGTCAGTTCAGTGTAAAAATGAGCCAATTGCAATTACAAGCCCACAGTCGCACGAATAGAACAGGCATGAATTCGACATGCAATGTGACCAGCATCAGTGTGTGTGTGTGTCTCTGTCTTTGTGTCTCAGTGGGGTTACCCGTTACTTTTGATATTTTTATGTGTCTCTGTCTTTGTGTCTCAGTGGGGTTACCCGTTACTTTTGATATTTTTATGTGAATCAGTCAAAGCGTGGCTTTCATCACCATCTTCCCCTACTTCAATGGTCCAACTGTCTTCATACAGTTACACGTGGACTAAACACAGCCAGGTTACCCAAGATATCTACAGGGGGTATCTTGCTCCTTCCTCAGCCCTCTCGTTTCTTAGAGATCCAGGCTATCATAATGTGACAGGGAGGGTGAGAATCCTCCAAATTATTCATTGATTTCATTGGTTAACCCTTTAAGAGCATGTACACCCATTCACGATAGAAAAAGGAGGAATAAAGGATGAATGAAGGCCTGCTACCAGTGGCAGGTAGTCATTATCCACTTGGGAGGTGCTAAGCCATTGAGGTAGCCGCGAACGGAACCAGTAGTTCTTTCACAGCAAGGCAGTCAGCTAGCACGCATATGTGGCCCACTTACATCTTTGAACGAATTTTACAATAAAACTTAAAAAAAAATAGACAATGTTTAATAGCCATTTTGTGCTGTTTCTTACTATTTTGTTGTATGAAGTTTAAAGGACATTTTTAGAACTCTGTGTGTGTGTGTGAACTTTTACTGCTGCTGAGCATTATTGTTTTTTCTCTCAAATATTCCACTCCAGAACATATGCTGCAGCCAACACTCACTCACCCCCTGCCAGCCTGACCACACATGGTTTCCGTGACAGCCCTATCACTCACACCACCTGTCCGCATCAATTTCACACCTGTGGGGACAACCTTACATCATTCCTTTACGGGTCTGATAACCAGTGCTGGTTATACAGGGCTGTGGCATCCTGATTATATGTACACCGATGGATGAGGTGGTGTGTGTGTGTGTGTGTGTGTGTGTAATTTTGAGTGAGTATAGGGGACAAAAAATAATCCTGAGGGTTGATCTGACAAGTAAAAAGGTTTATATTTGCTGAAATTCTGTGTTTCCATTTTTCTTTGAAAACTATATGAAGAATTTAAGTAGTTAATCATTACTTCGTGTACTGCTCCTGCAACTTCAACTAGAACACCTACTGCTGCTACTACTACTGCGCTGCTCCTGCTACTGCTACTGCTACTGCTACTACTACTACTACTACTACTACTACTACTACTGCTACTACTACAATCGTAATGACCAAAGCTACAGCAATAACTACTGCTACTGCTAATTTGAAGAATATTATAATTGTAGGCTACAATAGCACCCCATCCTTGTCAACCCCAAACTCTTACTCTTAGTCTCTTGCATCTCTATCTCTTCCTCTCTTCAATCTCCTCCTCTTACACATTCTTCTATCTTTGCTCTTAAAGTCTTTCTCTCTCCCTTCCTCCTCATCACTTGTGAATAGTGATAATTTATTGATATCCAAAAAGCACCCATGGATTTCACACTTCATGTCTAAAATACTCATGAGTGCCGTTTAAGGATAGGCATACAAATAACAAGTACAATGAAGGTTAATGCTCTTAAAAAAATTAAATTCAAATTATTTGGAACAAGTACTGGATGAATGCAATGAAAGCACAGGCTAAGAAAAAAAAAAAGGTAATTTGACTTATAATTATTAATGTGTACTAACTACTATTAACTACTAAGTATATGAGCCATTCTGAAAAGGTAATGCAGAAATGGCATGCCGATTTTGTGCTTTTTGAATAAATTACTCAGAAGTGAGATAACCAACAAAACAACTGTAGACTTTTAGAAACTACAATGTGACAATCCATATACATTGTACATTTGTGTATTACATAGATACATAATGGGACGAGAATCAACACAAATACTGTTGCTGTTTTTTTGCCATGTGAATAAAAATATTTTAATTTTATTTCTAATGGTGGCAAGGCAGCCTACTCTCGCCTAGCTCTCTTTGCTGCCAGCTCCCTCTCCTGAAATAAAAACAAAGAACATCCTACTGGTTATTGGA
The DNA here is from genome assembly GCA_003991915.1 of Elysia chlorotica. NCBI lineage: Eukaryota > Metazoa > Mollusca > Gastropoda > Plakobranchidae > Elysia > Elysia chlorotica. The sequence continues at coordinate 40,375 of RQTK01000383.1, read as the reverse complement.
ACAACTTTGAAGGCTATTAACGTGTACACATCAGTACTTAATTTATATGAATTAATTTGGAATAGAAATAAAATTCATACATCTTTCAGAAAAACATGTGCCAGTTTAAGCTTCACTGCCACTCGGTATTTGTACCTTTGTAGCGCAATATTGATGTGCAAGAAGAGAGGTGGAAGAGCAGGATCAAGAGGATGAGAGGAGGTGCTGCTGCAGGAGGAACAGGTGGAGCAATAGGAGGAACCGTTATCGTAGAAGGAAGATGAGCAGGAGGAGGTGCAGGCAGAAAAGGGGAAGGAGGGGGGGGGTAGTAATAGGAGGACAGCAAATGGTGCAGTTGAAACAAAATGATGAACAGGAGGAGAAGCAGGTGCAGGCGGAGGAGTTGAGAGTTCATGTGAGTTCGTCCAACGTCAGCACTATATAACTTATAAGCTTTATTGTATACGGACCCCAAGACTTATGTCTGACAACTTAATGTGCTTAATGTGCTGCCACACACGAGACAGGGCAGACATACTGTGGTAGAACATGCAGGAGGGAGGAGGAGGAGTAAGCGAGAGGAAGAGCAGAGGGGAGAAAATCAGTAGTGAGGAGGAGCATCAGGAGGGAGAAAGTACAAGGAGGAGCAGGAAGAGGAGCAGAAGCAGGGACATAAACAGCTAATACTATAGCCTAATATACCTTTTAACTTTAAAGAGAGAGAGAGGGTGTAAGTCACAAAAAATGAATAAATTATTTTTGTCAGAAACGAACAATACAGATAGTATTAGTAAGCACCAATTAAGGAATAAATGTTGCTTATTATCTTAAAAATGTCACCATTTAAAATAATCACCACTTAAAACTAATATTGTAATAAAAGAATTAATTTGATTTTTCACAGCCGGGGTTTTCAGCCATGAGTGGCGGTGAAGGTTAAAAGTTAAGATATAGGAGCAAAAACATCCTGCACAATGTACATTTAAAATACAGTTTCTTAGGAGTTGAGTTGAGTTGTATAACGTCCAACATCAGCACTATATAGGCTATATTGTGGACGGACCACAAAAGACCTCTGACTATTTTATGTGCTGCCACATACGAGACAGGGTGGGGATACCATGACTCGGGTCAGTAGGGAGCGAAATCGCCAAGGCTCGAACCACGGACCTTTTGCATCAGAACAAATGTCCTACCCCAGGGCCAATGGGCCCCCCAGTTTCTTAGGATGTGACAACAAAATTACCAATAAAATGAAACTTAAGGCTGCTATCGGTGCATTAAATTAATTTAAAGGCCACTTTCAACACATACCTTCATCACAATTACAATATAGTTTAAACTTAAGGGGTGAAAGCTTAGCATTGTGTGAAACTTGAAAGATTAAAATTTATACATACATAGTACATGTATAACGTTGAAAAAAATGTCCTGACAACATAAACTTGTACTTAAATAAAAAATTTGATAGTCCTAGATAGGTTGTTTTAGTAATCTCATATTCTCTTTAGTTTACCAGGTATTTGTAAGTTCTATGCAGTCCCACATGGTTGGCAGCAGCTACATGCTATTATAATTGTCTGTACGTGAAACTGTTCACTTTTTAAAGAAACCTTACCGTGCCAAAGTGGTAGAAGTGAGCAGCTAGTTCATGCAGCCATTCAGGGTTAATAACAGTGATATCACGCATGTAGTCTTTGTTGGTCTGTATAACTTCGTTGAAAACAACCCTAAAAATAGTGGGTAAAATATTTCATTAAATAATCCTTGTAGACGGCAGCACATTTTCTGGAAAAAGGTAAGATTTGAAAAAATATCGTGTAAATGATCAGGATCAAACAATACATGTACATGTATCAGGTTCATCTGCTCCATAGCTAAGATTGTTCAACGCCTTGCTTATTTTGCATGGAAAGAAAAAATAAAACATCTATTTGTTGCATAAAAGGTGTAATGTTGACAAATTAGAAAATGAAACCAAACATAGAAGAGGATAGAGTTGAGCACAGCTTTGAGTTTGAAGAATAAACATTCAATGGTACTCTCTGCCCTAACGATTCTTGACCTTGCACGTCTATGATTAACATTTTCTACCATCACCATTCTAGTCTGAATAAAAAGTCATCTCTAGATCACCGACAGTTAAAAAAATATTTTGTTTGAAATGTAAAGAAACCCGTAAAGTATTTATAATTTGTAAATGAACTTTAAGAAATATCATGAGTTTCGCGTAGTGGCGGTAAATCTGTGTTTGAATCTTCAAACAAGTCCAGATTAAACTTTTGACTTCTTATCCACATAGACGGTTCCGTTTGAAGGATTCAAGGCACAAGCAGATGTTATTGAGCAAGCTGCGATATGGACGGAGATATCTTGGGCTGTCTGTGTATTACATGTATTTTTATGTCTCACACTTGCAGTGAAACAATTAAGACTAAATGGTACGTGAACTTCTAAAAGAGAGAGAGAGAGAGGCACGCTGAAAGACATACGGTACATAGATGATAGAGAGAATGATTGAGAGAGACAGAGGGAGAGAAGAAGAGGAGGAGGAAGAGGAAAAAGAAGAAGAAAGTAAAGAGCAGAAACCATCACTGACCACTGCGGGGGCTCCTCCCAGGCGAGGACTGAGGTCGGGTGTATGTGCAGCGGATGGTCATCTCGCAACGAGCGGTACTGCCCACTGGGCTGCAGGCGCGCGACGTTAGCGAAGAATCCTGACAGGATACACTTCTGGAGCGAATCCGCTTTGTCTGGCAAAAAAAACAAACAAAAAACAACATTTAAAAGGTATCAAGCCTACGACAGATCATGGTTCAGGCTGGCTGGTTCTTCATTTCCGAAGACTAGAGGGGAAAGGTTTGTTCCCGACGACATGCCCTCAGGCGGACGCGAAGTGAAGGCCGATTCTCGACTTGCAGCTTTGGAGCAGGACATGCACTCATGAAGTCTTAAGTAAAAGGTTGTGGTTAGTTTACGACTCGTACTAAGATATAAAAATAAGGAGTCTTACGATGAGCTGTAAGCTACTGCAACTGTGTTACTTACGACCCATGGGCTTGGTTGCCTGAAGGTTAATATGGTCTGAGGAAGCTCCCCCGTCCCTATTTCGCTGGCCGTGAGCCGCATTTAATTCTTCACGATAGCTTTGTTAATGCACTGCTTTGTATTTGGGATGGCACGAACGATCATGTATATGTCATGCAAAGGTGATAAATTTTATCTAGCTATGCCCTGAAATGATTCTCCCAAACAAAACACGCACTTTAAATAAGCTCATTTTCTAAATTATTTCTATGTAAATTTAAAATATTAAACCTAAATTTTGTCTAAATCCCCAAATACCATAGGTGCCATCAAGACAATTAATTAATTTTTGGCAACAATAGTCTCGTCTACACATTATCTGGTGATTTTTTTTTCCGGGGGGGGGGGGGGGGGGCAGTCCCTCCCTGTTGTAACAGCTATCCAAACTATTCGTAACAGTGCTAAAACAAACACAAACACAAAGCAAAAGCCACCCCACCCACCCCTAAAAACAACATTCCAGCAATATACCACATACTCTAAAATGTTATGATCTTATTCAAATATTGATGACTGTGCATAACACCAACAAAACAATATTAAAATATAATTACAAACCACCATTTTTACTTCTATAACTCCTAGGCTGGGTAACATTTTTCGAAGAAACAAAAAACGTTTTGGTTTTTCAACACTGTTGACAACTAGAAATAGAATTTAGAAAAAAAAAAAAAAAAAAAAAAAAAAAAAAAAATATATATATATATATATACACACACACTTGTACTTAAATATGGACTACGAGAAGGTTTTCAAACACCCAAGCTTGAGAATATTTAGGTCAGATATTAAGATGGCCATTTGAATCTGAATGTCTCTAATTTCCTTAAAACTGTAAAGCGCTTCTCCTGTTTACTTGTATCACAAAGTCGCGATGAAATATGAGTCGCATTCGCAAATCTTGGCAAATCTAGTTGAAAGATGTTGTTTGTCAAAATAATGGCACTGTTCCGTTGTGCAAGGACCGAGATAGCGTTCGCTCCAGTTGTAATTAACTTACTTATTTTATACAGAAGGATCTCTAGCCAAAACACAAGGGATTTTAAATATTCGAATCGAAAGTAGTTGCAGTATGAGACGGACTTGTGGATGAGAAATCCTTGTTACGTTATTTCAAAAGAAAAAGGGATTCTACACATGCATTTAAGCGAATATTGCACGATTAGAAACACCAGAGGGTCTATTTAGACTAAAACCAGTTGAGATTATGATGCTATTTTATCACCTTGTTTCGGCTTGGTGCACCACATCCTCCAAAATGCTTCCGAGGTCTAGTTCTAAGAGGGAAAGGGTTGTCCACGTATATTTGTGAAGAAAAAAAGTTTACTCGACATTTTGATTATAAAACGTTGTACTTGAATAAACAATTTCTTCCAAGATTAAGAACACAATTATTGTGTAAGCTTTTGCCTAAAAATGTAAGAAAAATGCAGCATTTAGGGTCGGCTTGAATTTATCATATCAATTATGGTGTTTGATTACTCATAATTACATGTATGTCAGCTTGATATTTTAGACCAAAACCTGATATTTCAGACTAAATGTCTATCAAAAAGGTTGTGGTTCATTTTCTGTCTCTGTCTTTGCCAGTCGGTATTTCCCGCTGTCTGTCTGTCTGTCTGTGTGTGTGTGTCTGTCTGTCTGTCTGTCTGTCTGTCTCTCTCTCTGTCTCTCTCTCTCTCTCTCTCTCTCTCTCTCTCAATCTCAAAGCAAGTCTTGGTGTCTCTCTCTGTCTATGACCATGTCTCTGTCTGCAGGTCTATATGTGTCTATCTTTATGTTTGCCTGTTTGTCTGTCTGTCTGCCTGCCTGTCTGTCTGTCTCTCTCACTCTCTCAAAGCATATGTCTATCTGCAAGTCTATATGTATGTCTATGTGTCTGTCTGCCTCATTTGTCTGGCTGTCAGTCTGTCTGTATGTATATCTGTCTCCCTCGGGAAGGGGGGGGGTATCCCTGGGGCAGAACATGGTCTTCCGACCCAGGAGGTCTGTCCGTGGTTCGAACTCTGTCGATTTCGCTCCCTATTGGTTAGTCGGTGTCAGTTTAATGTGACCGACTGAGACAGAACCCATGGTATCACCGCCCTGTCTCGTGTGTGGTCGTACATAAAATTGTCATACGTAAGTCTTGGGGCCTGTTCAAAATATAGCTTATATAGTGCTGGCTTTGGACGTTATTCCAACTCAACTAAACTGTTTTTCTCTGTCTCTTTTCCCCTCTCTTTCTCCCCCTTTTCACCTCGGAGTTTGTGTGTGTAATGGCGAGATACGAGGGATATAGGATACATGTAATTTTAAAACAGCACAATAAAACGTCTTTATGGTATAAGATATTAGAGCAAAAGAACGGACAGACCGAATGATCTCTAATCAAGAGAAATATAGGGATGCAATATTGATTTCATGAGCCAAAGTCATAGATCTCCTCCCATGACACTAGAGATCCTCCCGTCGACTTATGAGTAAAATTAAGAGCACCTGATGAGCTAAAATATGCCCAGGAGAGGGATAATCTTATGAAAGAAGGAAAGCAAACATCTAAAGCTGATAGCCATACTACTTGTAAGGTTTGGGGCCATGGAGAAGGAAATAGAGTGGATGGAGAGGGGTACATGTATAAATAGACTTTCAAATTGGTCAATTTCCCCAGAGTCTTTTTCAGTTTGACACAGCGAAAGTTTGACAGACAGAGGAAGAAAGAAAGAAAGAAAGATGGATAGGTAGATAGATAGATAGATAGATAGATGGATGGATGGATAGATAGATAGATAGATAGATAGATAGATAGATAGATAGATAGATAGATAGATAGATAAAGCGAATATATAGATAGAGAAGAGAAAGAAAAACCAGAGAGCCACAGAGATATAGGCGAATATTGCTTCGTTAAAACACGCACACACACGCCAATCTATTTCTTTAGGGAGAAGTTTTAGAAGATCCTTATGTTTTATAAAATCATCCTTGCTCTCTAATGTAAGCAGGACCGAGACTGATGATGCAGACACATTAAATGATCAGTTCACATAAGCAGTACTTAAGGCTGCACCTCAATACATTCCACAGGGATGCCGCAAAAAGGAGATTCAAACATCTGATTTTGAACAAGAAAAGACCAGAAAACTGTTGGGAAAAATCTCCATCCTCAACAACAAAAATTGAATACAACAAAGCGTGCGCCAAGGTTAAACGCGTAGTGAATGTATCCAAAAAGAGAAGTAGATTCAGACAGGCATGCGAAAACCTCGACCTACGCCATAAAGGCAAAAAAGTATAGATCCTTGACGGCAAAATGTCTGGCAATAAACAAAAAACAAACAAAAAAAAACCCCAAACCTTCTCTACACCATAACAGAAGATAAGAAAAAAAACAACACTTGAAACGCTACGTCGCACCCGTAAAGAAGGCACACAGACTGAATGAAATCGAGAGAAATCTCCTAAACGATCTAAAGCTGCAAGAAAGAGCCCCAACAGCTAACATTTTTATGAGGATTTCGGCATTGTGGAACTCAGACAAGCCTTAAAGAAGTTGAACCCAAAGAAAACACCAGGACCAGACAGAATTCAAGATGAAGTGATTTTAAGCTAAGGCATACTTCGCCTTATCAACATCACATGGCGAAGCAGTTAGATACCAAAAACATGGAGAATTGCCCAGATTATACCAATATTTAAAAAAGACGAATCCTCTGAGGAAGTTAAATTAAGCTACATATCAATATTGGCGACACTCTGCATTGGAACACTAAAAGCCTCAACCAACATCAAGCAGGGTTTAGAAAATGAGGCTGCACAGAGGACCAGCTTTTCTAATTACCCCAAGACATACACGATAGCTTCCGAGAAGTACAAAACACAGTAGCATTCTTTGTAGACCTCAAACAAACGTATGACATAGTCTGGAGGAAGATGACAAAGATAGGCACACATGGGAAACTATAGTATACAAACGGGTCAAGTTTTTCCTTGTCAGAATTATTGAAACAAAAGTCACCAATGCATTTTCATCAAGAGAAGCGCTAGAATGTCTTCTCCAAGGATCATCCCTGAGCTGCACTCTGTACCTCACCTTTTTCAATGAAGTAGCTGAAATTCTAAAATCTGTAACAACGCTTTATGCTGACGACCCAGTTATCTGACAATCAAATACTAAGACAACAGTTAGTGCTGCCAAGATTTACTGTGATCTCAAGAGACTGTGTTCGCCATCTTTACAAAGAGCCATAAAACAACTAAAGCAAATTAAAACTAACCATTGGGAATGAAACCCTACCTAAATTTAATCACGCATCTTACTTATGACAGAGCATACAAACTCGCAAATAAGGATCTCGACAGGAAAAAAAGCAGACACACTTGTTACACTAAACACTGCAAAGCGAATCATAAAAACAAGCTTAAAGGAAGATTGGGTGGACAGATGGGCTATGGACAAGACATGAAGAGCAGCCTTTAAACACATGAACGCACCAAAACGAATTGATATCATCCATTACCTCTCCGGAAAAAAAGATTAATCCACAATCTTCCGACCTAGAAGTGGACAAATACAACTGAACCTTCATCTAAACAGAATGACCACATGTATGAATCGGTGGAGCCCCAACTTTTCTTACACTCTCAACTGGGAGACTTAAGAATCTTTCCCCCTCCCTCTCTGAGACGAGACCTATGACACCCTCTACGCAACTACCCAACAGTTAAAGAAAACATGCATCTTTCACTCCACCAGGTGTGATTTTTCCCTTAATTTTGAAACACTGAAAAAAATGACAAGACATGATTACAAAAATCGTAAGAGCAAACTAACATTTAAATGACAATAGGACCAAATAGTTTTGAAATTAGAAATTATAGAAGAAGCTATTCCCTCCCGAAATTTCATAAAACAAAAACGACAAATGTATATGTGTGTCCCGCCTAAACGGCCATGAAACATTCTAATATATTCAGTGACGCCTGTTTGGATTTGCCATTTGTATTTCGATGTGATGATTCTATTTTTCTAGAATACCAATGATTGTTACTTTCGGCCTTACGTGTTGACAAGCAAAAGAATCGTTTAAAGCTGGCGGCGAAAGGGGGGAGGGAGGTGTACGACTAATTTCCTGTATCACTTTACCTTTACCCCAAGGCAATCGTTTCGAGAATCGCAACTATCATAGAAAAATGAACAAACCTGATGACAAGAGATCGGTCCAGAGTCGGTAATCTTATCATTGGTCCGGTATGTCACTTAAGTGAAAAGTTACCTGCCTACTTCCATTTGAGAGAGAATTTTAATCTAGTTAAACCTTCACCAGACATATTTTGGTAAATGAATCTGTCAAATTCACTAAGACCCGTTTTACAATATCGATTCTCCAAGCCATTGAGTTCACCTCTAGTAAGTTATGTTACCTTCTGACCTTGATATGAACTTTATGAACTTCTTGTCTGAGTTCACATCTCTCACTTCGATAAAACATCACGACGCCCGTTAACAAAACTTGATTGATGAGTCCCATTATTGCGTATTTTGAATCTAACATTACTGCATCATAAGACCTACTTGTACAAACGCACAGATGAACTACGAATGGAGAATTAGAAATTGATAGTCATTTGTGAGCCATTCTCAATATCAAGTTTTTTTTTTTAGACAATACATGCTTTTTTTTTACAATCTAAATCCTGCCACTAGTGCCAGGTTATTTGGACAACAAACAATCTTGAGTTCATCCTTAATTCATTAACCGAAGACACACGAGACGATAGATTCACATCAAAGTATATTAAATTTTATGTGAACATTAAAGCACTGAAACAGGGGCTTACACAAGCTGCTTATCTTTGCTGAAAAAAAAACGCCATGAACTGTATACATCTATTGTACAGTTTGTTAAGTGCGCATAAAATTAATCGTTATCTTGATATGGTCTGAAAATAATCATGACTGGCATGAAAATAGAACTATGATTTAGAGAAAAACATCACTGAGGAAAAAAGGACTACACAACAGGCGGGAGGAAAGCGAACTACGGATAATCAGACAGATGAATGATACAGATTTATTAATTTGATTTGGATCGTTGGGCTCTCTAACCGAAACACAACCTAAAACAGTTTCTATCTTGCTGAACATAAAAAAGAACAAAAAAGGACATGTAAATCAGAGGTTCACCCACCTGCCTCAACCCCCCCCCCCCCCAAACCCAAAACACAGAACGAAACAAAACAGGAGGATCAAATACACAATATATAGAGGGAAAGGAGTACTTGTATAATGACTACCTATGAGAGGGCCATGAGAAAAAAATACGCAGAGAAATAATACATGTACCATAAATGCTTCAAGGCCAAAATCAAAACTATGATTATTATTCAATATAACATTTAGAAAGTACAATGCTAGTGGAAATCTATCACAAACAAGTAACTGTTATTCCATTTCATTTACTATCATATTTTTTCGAAAACGGCTAAAGTTAAAAAGGGTTCCTCAGCATGTCAACACCGCCTAAAATGACTCAAAATACATAAATTGCGATAAAGCAAACCATATGCGTTTGAACATAATTAAATATTACTTTATTATCTACTTTTCTGTTTGTTTTTAAATTAAAACTTCAATAACACATTTTTGCTCAAAATCAAGTTCCAAAGGTAAGAAAAATCACCCATGCGTCTTTGCAGTTATACGAAATTGATGAAGCATAATTTTATTCTGTCAAAATTCTTTGTATGTAAGAAAAAAATCGTATTTGAATATGACACTAGGGGCCATCAGGCGTTGGGCAATAATCTCCTAAACATTATGCTATAGAGTGAAACGATAAAATGTCCAACCAGGAACCAGACTTAAACATTTCCCCCGCTTTACTGAGCTTCAAGAACAAGTGAACGAGTTGAAGTCGACAATTTTATAACAGAAGACAACTGGAAAGATTTAAAATGATGAAGATAATACAACTTTGAAATCTAACAGCATTTCATCTGGTAGTTTAAATAAGTGGGCTGGAAACTCTTAGATCAGCCTGACTTTTAACAGTTGGCTGATGCGGTTTAAAAATCAGAATTTCTTTATCATAATCGTATGGTGTTTTTAAAAGGCAATTTTATGGCACACATTAAAGCTCAGAGTTGCGCGATCAACCTGGAGAGAAAAAATTAAAACTTCCGATTTTCTTCAAAAACTGCTGCGCTTTTTAACATTAATGCAGGTTTGGGGGTATCATGACACTCCAAGCTGGAATAATTGAGGAGACAGGCGGCACATGTAGAAACACTGCTCAGCAATAGTTGTTATTGATAGATCTAGTATACATGTTAAAACCAGACGGTAAATGTTTCACTGAAGCAAAGAGAAGAATCGCAATAACTAAGAACACATTAATTGTAATAAAATGGGCACAATAACCAAAACCAGTAATATAGGAGAGGAAACAAAATAAGGGATCTCAAAACGATTTACATATGTTAAGTCAACCCTTTTGTATGGTTGTGAAAGTTGGACAATAGCAGAATGATAATGTGAGAAAAAAAACTTGAAGCAACAAAAATATGGTTCTTTAGAAGAATCCTAAGAATATCATGGAGGGATAAGAGATCGAACGAAGATTGCTATATGAGTCAATTTTTACGAGTTAGAATAGATAAATCTTTGATAAAAGCTGTAAGGAAAAGGTAACTGGAATTTGTAGGACAACTAAACCGACGCCAAAGCATAGGGCATTCAGTCTTAATTGGAAAAATAGATGGTAAAAGTAGAGTTACACAAAGAATAACCTATTTAGATAGTCTTAACAGATGGGCAACCAATAAAGACAGGAGCAATTTAGACTTCACTTTTTTGAAGTTGTCTAAACAGAGAGATGAGTGGAGTGCCATGCTCACCAATGTCTGCTCTAGACTTGATGGATGAATGAATGATTTAATCATGTATATTGAAATATAATTTTATAATATAATACTTCTTATAAAGCAACGACAATATCTTGATACTCACCGAGAAAAACAAGGCCGAATAGATCTCAAATAAAATTATACGATCTCTGTGAGAAACTCGAACAGCGCTTCTTAGCTGACGCACCAAAATGAGATGACTAAGCTGATCCAATTATAGGACAGGTCTCTAAGCTTCCCTAACCCCAGGGATGAGCAGTGGTACATGTCACGAGGGGACGGACTTACAGGCTCAACCCTGCAAAGCAGGCCGGAACAGAGTGCTTTCAAAGCTGCTAGAAAGAGACAAAAACGCATGCGAATCTCAAGTCTCTGGTTCCTAGATAATGGCCATGCCTCAGGAATTTCTCCTGACCAAAACAATCAGAATGCAAGAAGGAAAAAACGACTCAAAACAAAGATGTTTTTGGACGTTCATTCTGACACCTCGCTGATAAGATTGTCCAAAAAACAACAACAACAATAACAACTACAACAACAACAACAGCAACAACAACAGCAACCGCCACAACAAAAACAAATACAAACAAAAAAATGGCCTAAAGCCAACAATATAAGTGCCCAAACCATGACGTGAAATCATTAAGTCAAACTCAAACTTTATAAAAAACAAAACCATGTCTACACCCACATGAAATTTGAGAGTTCTAAGAATAAAAGTAAAAATAAGAAAAATCAAGCAAATGAATAACATGGAGAGGTCTACTTGCGATATCGTTCGATCCTACTGAAGGCTAAAATAGGATCGCATTTGTTTCCCTTATTAGGACAGACATGGATGGGATGAAAAAAACTTTTTCTACATATCTATTTACATTAAACTGGCTCATAGTCTTATGACCCGTAGGGACACAAGAAACTTGCCTCCGACCTTTGTCATTTTCTTGTTCATCTGCCTTTCTCACAATGTCGTTCCAATGCTGGGCCATTGGCTGCTTTCATATCTTCATTATTTGCTCAATTTGCTTCCTCTTAATAAATCTAGTTTACTCCCCGCCACGCCCTAAGGGAATAATTCACAAGCCCTGACAGTTATTCTTATACCATATCTATATTTTGCCTCATGCCATTCGGCTTCATTTTTCACAGTCCCAAGGAATATCAGATTCCTGAACATCCCAATGGTTTTGCTGTCTCAAAGCTATGTAACGAGGTTTCAAGAAGCTTAAAATTATGTTTGTTGTTTATATATTTCCATTTGTATATTATTGTCAAAGATGAAAGACATATATATATATATAGAAATATAAATGAATGAGTATTTTTGAAAACTTCCACTTTTTTGTTTTTAATAGATTTATTCCGTCTGAAATATTTTTTTAAAGTCACCCCTGTGAAAAAGGGAACATCCTTTAAAAGGATCGATTTTTTGTTAAAACAATGATTTCGTAATAAATATCGCCATTTCCACCACCATCGCATCCGCCTCCATCATCAGCCTAGCTAGAACTACTTCCAAGACCAAGCTACGAGGTAGATATGCATCTGATGAGTCGAAAGGCACCAGACGAGTTGAAATCTCACATCACATCTATTCACAGGAAACTCCTGGTTGTTATTGTAACTAGTTCTAAGCACACACAGGACTATGGGGAAACCAGGCAAGGAACCATTATACAAATGCACCCCAACTGAAGTCTAAGACTGAATATGTTGATCCATATAAACGTAGAGCAAATAAGCCCAGTGGATGAAATATTAATGGTTTTGCCTCCTTATTGTTCACGAATTTTCCCTAGACTAATTTACACCAACAACAGAAACCATTAGTTTGAGCAATTCCTGGTCAAAAGATCCTCATAAAGATTCCATGTGTATGGAGTTGCTCCTCACTCTACAATGGTAGCGCTCGCTCATTTGATAATATCTACTCAAAGCGTAAATATATCACAGATTCAGAAAAAAATGTTATTGATCACTCTTACGAACATTTTATGCCACCTCTGTAATCGCCGATCCCTAAGCACGATAAAGAATATACTGATTCAGGTGCATAACATTAAAACAGGGGTCGTGAGGTTAACTATGTATGTACGCCTTATTAACTTGCTCCTTCGCGTAGCATACTTTATTACAATCGTTGGTCATTCTAAGTTATGGTTCCAAACCCGAAAAAACCCCCCACCCCAAAGCCATCTTTTTTAAGAAGTACATTTTTATGAGAAAAAGACAACTTAGGCTTAACTATCTTTAAATCTCTCTCTCTCTCTCTCTCTCTCTCTCTCTCTCTCTCTCTCTCTCTCTCTCTCTCTCTCTGTCTCTCTCTGTCTGTCTCACCTTCTTTCTTTATCTCTCACACTCTCTGTGTCTCTCTCGCACCCTTTAACTTTGATATATAATAATTGTTGCATCTGCAACATTTATTACAATTCACCATCTACGATTACTTATCATGTTTAAATACTATGTCATTTAACTATAAGGTAGAGTTTATATTCAAACCATGTCGGTTTACCAACGCCATTCATGGAATTCCCGGCAGAGCTAAACATGGATCGCGAATATTGTTAGCTAAGAGAGGAAGCATGAAAAATGCATGGCCCTACCAGTGAGACGGAAAGTAAGGTACTAGGTGGATCAACGGCATGTCATTTTTATGCTCCCTCCCTTCATACGAACACACCGATTCAAATGAAAAGTATATTCATCAGTCCATCAAAAGTATTTCGGTGTGAGGACTTTTTTTTCCCCCAACATGTTTAATTCGTACGCCCCCGCACGATCCAGGCTATGTTAAATTGAACTTGGGCAGCGGGGTCTAAAGTGAAATCGATGAACTCTCATTAGCGTGAGTACGATAATTCTTGCGGCGTGTGCGCATTAGACAGTCATGTCCTTAGAAAGCATGTACACATTTACTTACTCTACCCACAGTTCAACATGTCTGCTTTCCTGAAAACTTCTACACATGGTATTGTGAGAATGGGACAAAGATTACCGTGTAGTGAATGTGATGGTGTTCAAAAGAAAAGTGAGGGCTGAAAAAATAAAGGGTTGAGATGCCGGAAGAGTACGTTGTTAAGGTTATTAAAGAGAAAGAAAAAATGCAAGTGAGATTGGAAGATGATTAAAATAACAGTGGCGATGCGCCTACTTGTTAAAAAGCGAATAGGTTGAATGTAATATTTTCGAGACGTACATGCATTATCATTATTATCATTTGTCTGTGTTATCCTTACTTTGTTTAGACGAAACTCAATTATCTTCACTGAATATAATCAACCCTCTAAATTAAAAAGATCCTAATTATACACAGTCCTAATGAACAGGGTGTCAAACAGAAATAACAATGAAATAAGTTAGAAAGCTCTTAAATATTGGATTTTTTTCTGTGTATACAAAATATGTCATTGAGGTTTATCTCCAACTATCAGACACAACAATCTTCAATTGTTCCCGATGTAAAGGAAGAATTAGAGACAGTTCCTTCAGATATAACACAACATTACGTTTTACGCTTTTTAGCTTTAGTTGAGTGTAAAATGTACCTGTTTGACTATGCATTTTAAGTATAATCAGGTTTTACTGCATCTTGGTTCCTGCACACGCCCAAGCTTAAGTTTATCGTGTAAATATAGCATTTTCCATTGTTGTTGTTTTTTGTGTGTTCTTAATTCATAATCCATAGACTAAATTGACGCTTTTCTTGCTGATCAAAGAAATAGTCAGACCGAACAACTGTTGTTTTTTTCTTATTATCGACTCTCATGCTTACTTATACATTGTGAGTGAAGTTTTTCAAGCGCTGCACTAAAATTAAACGAGTTCACGTTTTCTATCGTTTAGACAGACTTGACAGGGTATCTGGAAGTTGATAAAACGGAGTAAGGAGTAATTTTTCATGTAAAAAAAATTCAGAATGGACGAGTGGGAATTTTCAGTTTTGTTAATGTTTCAACATTCTAACAAGAGTGTTACAAATTCGGACTAATATCTATGCACGGCAGTTCACAGTTTACATAATCTATTGTGCTATCATCAGTACTCAGGAGAGACAGTCTACACTAGAAACGAATGAAATTGCCTGTTCACACATTTTTCACGACCTCTGAGATTGTCAGACAAAGTGTCAGAAAAATAATGAAGCCGCTCTGTTCCCGGCCTTTAAAAAATTCTCAATTTTTTTTAAAACCGGGCATGTTCTGAGCTTTTTATTGATTCCATGTGGCATCTTTCTTTTATTCGTTTTTAACATTCGATTTTTGCTGACATGATAATAACTGTAACAATTATGATAACCTCATCCAATATACGCGTCACAATAAGCTCTCTACGCGTAATAATTGTCATGCTTTATCACCCTCCTCTTCTCACTCATTATTTTCCTTTCCCTCCTCCTCCTCCTCATCCTCAACATCATCATCATCTTAACTTTAAAAGGCTATTTGATGTAAAAATGTAACGTTACGATGGAGACGGGACATTGTGCAATAATACTCAACATGAATGCATTTTGCACATGGCGGGTAACAATAACGAGTAATTTATGCTTTCAGCTTGTTCAGGAACAAGGAAATTGATACAAAGAACACAATAATAGAACTTTTTATAATGAGAAATGTACAAAATCAAAATAATTTAGACACACACAGAAACGAAAGGACACCTGAACCTACTGGCTACATTCGGCTCACAACTAAGTAATGATAATGTAACTTTTTCGTAGTGTCTATTAGCATGTGTTTGTTGTGATCAGTACAAACGTAATAGTGGCGATAACATTGCTAGCCCTGGCGAGCATGAAGTAATGTTTATTGGGAATCTGTAATGTCTGTAGACCCTCTCCACTCACACGTTTGGTCAAGACGAGCATGAATATTTATCAAGATGGACTGTATAATAACACCCTGCATGTTTCCGGCACAATGGAGAGGCACGGGCCAAGGGGTATGACCGTAGGTAGACCTACATGTTGTGACGCTTCATACATTTACCCTTACCGTATTTAAAAACGGTTTCTTCAGAAAAAAATGGTAAAAAATATTGTTTCTTTCAACAAAAAAAAACATAGCACACTTAATATGATTCAGACTAACCATGCACTTTTGCCAATAAGATTTAAATATTAGAAAACGATTTTTAATAAAGTGACATGGCAGCCAAACTGTCTCAAACGTTACTAACAACCTGCAGAAGGGCTCATTTGTGAAGACAATAAAAAAATCGTACTCGAAAGAAGGAAATTTTTGTAGAGGGGTGTAAAAACAATTGCAAACTGATTGTATGTGTAGGAAATATAAAGAAAGTATAGTTTATTGTAAAATTAATAAACAGAAAAATGCCCATATAAAGAAAAACATTAAGATTTTACAGCAGGTTCACCTCCAGATGACAGATTAAATTGGCATCAACATTGAACGACCGCACAAAGAAGTTAATTGCTATGAAATATTATGCTTTATACTTGAGTTGAATTTCAACTGGATCGAACCGTACTAAGGTATCTTAGTATCCTATGGCTTTCTACAGATCGAGCTATGGTGCGGCAGTCACATAAAGGATCAAATTAACATAAATAGGCCTACTAGTACTAGTATACTTGTTTTAGGGAGTAAAAGCCAATAATCAAAAATGAGCGTTCGCTTTATATTTTCCCGTATTATCTGATCAAGTCTGAAAAAAAAACTCTCAGGAGTTCGTTATTCGGAATGAACATCGATAATGTCACCAAGAGGCAAGACCATTTTAGTTTTTATCGAATTGCTAAACAAACGTACCATATTAAATGACAGTAAACACCCTATCAGGGGGAATAAGAGGTTGATAGAGTGGATTTAAAAAAATGCACCCATTTTTGGTTCCTGCACATCACCTGGTCAAAACACTGTGTACACCGATCATTCGGGAAGATTTGATGAAAAGGAAATTCAAAACTTAGCTTCAGTTGAAAACTAGAAATGTCACAAGAAATTCTTTACTGCTCTCTACATCTCTATTTTTCTATCAATATTTACCCGAGCGACTGCTCACCCCCCTTCCTCCCTCCCCCGGCTGAGACAGGCGTCCAGGTATTTCCACGCTGTCTCAGTATTAAGCAGCATATAAAATTGTCTCGGGGGACCCGTCAAAAATAAAGCCTACATAGTGGTGACATTGGACATTAAGCAACTCGACTCAACCCCTCTCCCTCTCCCCATCCCCTGGTGCGCTCATATTTTAGCCATGCTGTCAAGTATTATTAGGAAAAAATGACCGTATATGGAGGATCATACAAACATAGAGGAAGTTGTTTTATAAGCACCGGGTAAAAGAGGGCTACATGCTTTCGGTCGCCCCTCTCTCTTACTCTAATTGTAAAAGTATAAAAGCTCCTCTTCAAGCTCAGATCGGTCACAGAAGGAGTTTATGGCAAGCTTTACAATCTTCTACAACATAAATAACATTTTATTTAAAAACGACATCGCTTCGTTTTTTGATGGTTTCATTTTTTTTCTTTTCTTTTTTTTATGTCAAGCTTTGTGTCACCACTTGTAGCGAAATAAAGTTATTATCATACTCTCAACACAATTACAAATAACAAAGACCTGGTAATACCAAGGGACGTTACTGCCTGTAAGTGGTTGCGTAGTTAACACCACAAAGCAGCTCATATACACGCTGAGAACAAATGCTGTGGATTTCAGAAACTAAATGATTACGGTGCTGAGTTTAACGGTGAACACAAACCCAAATCGTATTTCACACCCGACTGAGTTAAACGTTACAATAGTAATACAAGAAAGAGCCTGTATAGCCAAATGGGCAACATGAATTGTGGTCAGCTCAAAGTCATCGATTGGAACTGAGCTGTTGTTCCTGCGGTGCAGTCTGGTTGATTTGAATGCCCCGACACGACCGTCGGTCAAGGCTTCGGGCGATCATCGGCAGCTTAAAGGGTCACTTGTTCAGGCAGGTAAGAGCATTCTAATCACTTGTTTAACGATAACAGATCAGATTCTGTCTCTACTATAACAATAACACATGTACAGCACATCGAATCTTTGTCTACTGTTAGGTCATAGAAAAATACGTAAGAAAGCATTCAGAGTCGAGATTCTTTGCAAAGCATTGTTTGGAAACTAACATTTCATTTGCAAAAGATAGGAGGAAAAGTACTATTAGAAGGTAACGCATAGCTGAATTCTTGACCAGCCAAATCGTCATTAATTTAAACTTTCGATTTACATCTTTTGCACCACGTTGCACTATAACACCGCCCTGGTGCGCAATAAAATTAGCAATATCGCCTCAACGTGCGATAGCGATCAACTTAATTTTGTTAAATGGCTCATGCTCTTGCTTGACGTTAGAGCGAACGTACCAATGAGGATTATTGGCGCTGAAAGTGAGACCGGTTTCAGCGCTTCCTATACCGGGAGGACCTTCGATTATGCTCGCGGGTGAGTAGTAACCAAATGCTGCGTTTACATTAACCTATTTCGCTAACATCGTGTCCTTTCATTGACGTCAGAGACAGGTCAGCTTCGTCAACCTGGCTTGTTTTCGCTCACGACTTCGTATTATTTTGGTTGCAGACCAATAAAAAGACTAGATTTAATCTAACTTTGAGGCGGACACCCTCGGTAATCGATAACGGAGCGAGATGAGTGCAAGTATCAAAGTATCATTTAGCACTCTGTTCTCCTCTTGTGGTGGTGTCCGATGGTTCATGTGGTCCTTGGGTCGAATTTTACTTGAGCGAAAAAGCATTTCAATCCGTTTATAAGTCTTTAGATATTTATTAAACATTTCATCGCTTCCCATACCCATAGAACTTTTGGAATCAAACGTAAATACCGCAAGACAACGACCGCAGCACGCTGATGGCGAGGTAATGTAAAATAAGGTGAAAGTATCTCAGCCTATTTTCCTTAGATGTTGGACCCACAACACCTGGTCTAGACCAAAGTGATCCACAGATGATTTTCCCTTAACGGATCTGGCAAAGCCGTTGGTCGAAACTCAGAGACTGGTGTCTCATTACCACTGTGATTAACCCTTCACTGGGGATGACTAATGACAAACCTCTGAAGTGAACAATACCACTCTTATCGAATTTCTTTAGATATTCTTTCTTATTCTCATTTACTTTGTTTATATAAGCGATAATATTACTAGTGCCGACATACAAGATTCGAAAGTTTGAATGAAGAACTAACGGGTAACTGAATTTGATGCGTGCCCAACGCGACCCATAGGTGCACGATTGGCTTCTGTAGGAAAAAAGACCAAAAAATCGACATACAGGTTTAAAAGATTCAAAGATAAAAAAGTTTAATCAATCTCAAAATCTTTAAAAGTAAACCAAATATCTTTCTTCTACCTTTACATACAGTAACGGGTTCTTCAATCAATTACGTACGTGTGTGTGTGTGTGTGTGTGTGTATACGGGCGTGGTGTTGGTGATGGTTTCATGTGATAGAACAATGTGGCGATTTATCATCCAGTAAAGACCAGTGGGGTGTAGCCAACACTTGACGGACCGTTACATGATCACATCAGACAACAATCATACAGCGCTTAGCCGGCAGATTGCCGGTCAATACACTGTCAGACTAGCACCACAGCACGGGAGAATAGTCAAAGGGTTCCATCGTGAGTGGGGATGATGGAAATCAAATAATTAGGAAGTCATGTAAATATGACTGCCATTACTGACAAGACTGGATGTAATCCTTCTATTTTACTGTATAACACAGGTTGCTTAACGTCAAAGGTCAACACTATAAAGGCGATATGCGATCGACAAACTACATAATATGTAATTTTGTGTGTGATATGAAAGCGTAAAAAAAACAACGCAACCCCCCCCCCCACACACACACACAAAAAGTCACAAAAACAACAACCAACCAAACAAAAAACAAAACAAACAAGAAAAAAAACGACGATTATATTTTTGAGAAAAGAGGGTAGAAACATATTAATAAACCAGTGAGGATAATTCCCTGCTCCACCATTATTCCTCATTTCCTCAGCATAAACAACAAATCGATAGGACCCAGTTCTTTAATACGCTCAGATTCAGTTAGGATGACGGACTGCCGCGCTTCTTTCCACTAACAGGATAGCCAAGACATATCTCTTCCTACCTCCTATCTCAAGCATAAGAGGTTGGTTATTGCTGTCACAGCTGCTCTTTCTAGATCTAGATCTAGAGCCGTGAGTACAACGTCGCAGCAGCTTACAACTTGTTGTAAGTACATGCGAAAAATACGTTACCATCCGTGTCGTAAATACCTGCGATAAATAAATTACTGCCTATACTTTTCCTGAGTATTATCCTTTTCCCCCATTACGAAAAAGCTTATGCTATTCCACGACCCCCTCCCCCTCTTTTTTTTTATCTCCATTTCTATCAATCTATTGCAGTGGGAAATTGGCTTGGTTAAGAAATGCGAGCATCTGAAGAAGAAAAACATGATAGGATTAAGAAAAGAGACATACTAGTTATATCGAAACATGAGGTTCAAAAACCGCGTTTTATTTGATCTCGTTGTTTTGATTCGGATCACAATAATGTTCGGCCACATAATACTGACACCGAGAAAAAAAAAGTAGAAAACAGAGCGGCATGGTTTGAAAATAGAATGCCACTTCCCAATACCCACATATCTACCTCAATCCCTGAAAGAGTGATCCATTATGGCTCTTTCATTCCTTGAGCACAGAAAAAGATGTATAATACCACAGCTCACATACACTGGGCGCACTAAACGGCCGTGATATTTTGTTTAAAACGCTAACTGCTGTTTACTGCTTGCTAGGATTTAATATAGAGCTGACTGCATCAACGTCAACGGGGAAAAAGACAACAGCACAATACACCAAATGCGATCATCAAAGCTATAGTATTATAACTTTTACAAAATTACATTTAACCTTAGATAAAAGCATGCAAAAAATCGAGTACGCAGAATTAGCACAAACATCGCTAGCATTTCTAGACTTTGTTATGCGAAATTCCATGCATTCAACAAAATCCCCACACACCCAAAAAGGCACATTCGCCTTTTAACGGCCATTCTTTTACTGGAGTTGAGACTCATATTGAATTCTATTCGTTTTTAATTCAACATCCACCATGATAACTTTTTTTTTTCATTTCCAAATCACGATTACCATAAAAAATACAGCCATCATTTTTAAATTCATGTTGTGTTCGACATTTTCAGACTGTTGTAGACTTGATAGTCTTTGAATCAACATATAAGCCCAGATTACGAAACAAAGCCACTTCAAATCAGTGAGACCACGGCCTTTCCGCTCTGTCGTCCAAACAAATCGAAGGCATCTTTGGAAATCCCAAGCTAGCATACCACAACAATGGAATTACCATCCATCCATCATCGCCACGTAATCTGGAATAAGGACAGACAATATCCTGTCCATTCCTGTAACAAGGAGAAATCCGTTGTCTGCTCCATAGTTAGGACATATAAGGATTGATTTATTTTGGCTATGGTATATTCTAGCTTTTCTGTGACCGCTTTCTACACCAACAATATAAATCTGAGGGCAAAACATCCAACCGTGTGTGTGTGTGTGCGTGTAGAAGGGAAAAAAAAGGTAGGGGGGGGGTGTATTAGCTAGACAGGAAAGTAACTTACACTCACTATTACTCAAATCACCGTGCTTGGCGAAACATATGAATGTTTTCCTTCGATACAATTAGATACTCAATGATTTAGGTCCACACTAATACTCATGGTGAACGAAAACCTTAGATATTCATTGTTTTGGTACTCTTTTCGTTTGTATTCCTTAGGTTACAGTCAATTTCACCACCCACAGTTAAAAATAAATAAATAGAACTGAAGTTTGGGAATGCTAACACATGTAGGCGCCTTATTTCTGTACATAAAACACACTTCTCGTTATCCGTAAAACTAAATACAGGCGTTGCGATCCCCGTGGCGATAACGGATGATCTAACGCAGCCCAAGAGGCATAGGCCTTTCTCATCGCTCAAAGGGTCCATAATTAAGTCTAGGAATAGGATAGAGCTATGACTATGAGCTGGACGACGGTGCAGATCGTATTCATTGATTTTCGCCATGGGCCCCGTTATCGCAAGGACTGTAACGTTACAGATACCTTGGCTCAGGAGACCAGAGAATAGATATAGAGACCGACTTTCACTGATGTGACACGATCATGGACCGCGAATTGACCGACCCGAACTGCAGTGATCGCACTAAAAACCTCTTTGTAAATTGATGGGGGCATATCCAGGACTAGTTGTAAAGGATGAATAATCCGTGCCCAAATACGAAATTTTATGAACCGTTTACGTAATTAACCTTCTTTGAAGATGTATCCTTTCTTTTGAGATGTCATTCTTTGTTGTTATTCTCCAGAAAAATGCGGCTGCATTGCTATCTCGCCTTAGACTAACATCAACGTTTGTATGGCATTAAAGAAGTTAAATATTATTATCTTAACGAAACCGATGTTCAAAACATATATTTACCTGATTTTGAACTTTTGAACACATCGCACACTGATCAGAACGGCCAATTCTATTCGAAAAAGTTATTAAAATAGGACGCATAGGGTATGCCAATTGTGCAACTTCGAGGGAAAAAAAAACAACATATAGATTGTGGGCGATTAATGCTAATGTAGGGGAGTATTACCTTCAAATATAATTCCAACCTATACAATGCCATACGCCACCCATTGTTTTTACTTCGCAAAAGGAACAATAGGATTATGTATAAAAATAAAGTAAGTAATATGATTTTCTGTGAGTGTAATAAATAATTTCACACAGCAAAAATCTGCGCATGGGTTTTTTTTTTTCAATCTATAGCAATGTGTAGAAATGCAGAGGCGGAAAAGGAAAAAAAAAGAAGAGGAAAAAGAATAATATGAATAAGAAAGAGGAGGAAATGAGTGAGTGAGTGAGTGAGGAAGAAGAAAAAGAAAAAGAAGAAGAAGAAGAAGAAGAAGAGAAGAAGAAGAAGAAGAAGAAGAAGAAGAAGAAGAAGAAGAAGAAGAAGAAGAAGAAGAAGAAGAAGAAGAAGAAGAAGAAGAAGAAGAAGAAGAAGAGAGAGAGAGAGCAAAAGGGAGCGAGAGAGAAAGAAAGAGAGAGAGAGAGAGAGAGAGAGTGAGAGAGAGAGAGAGAGATAGAGAGAAAGGAGTAGAAGAGAAGTATACAAAAGGAAAGAGAGAAAGATAGAGAGAGAGACTCCAGGAAAAAAAACAAAAAAAAAAACACCATAGAATACTCTATTGAAAACAACTCTCTTGTCAATGGGCTCTGACAGAAAGATAATGAGGGCCATCTACACCCAGGAAAAAATAGCGTGACCGGTCAGCGTGCTGATCAAACTTGGATTCAAACCAGTTCAACACACGATCTTTTGTTCACAAGGGTTGAGCTCCGCCAGCCAAACACAATAATGAAAAACAAAACATTAAACCATTTGGATCAGAAGCTCTGAAAAATAATCTAACAGGACAATTTTTCAGACGATTATGCAAGGTTTCTCTTATTGGATCGCGTGGATGGGCTTGTGACTCTTGGCACCACATTATTTCTATAAAACATGCTCGTATATAATGTCATAATGAACCCAAAAGATCATTCTTCACTTTTCTTTATATATAATTGTCTTCGTCTCAAACCTAGACATGCGATTAAATCCAAACTGCTTCACCATAAAGTCCCAAATTTCACAGTAAAATTACAAATGAGCCAGAGAAGATTCCAGAGTCATAAAACTAATAACATCAACGCCTAATCAATTTTTAATTAATCAATGTTATCAACCATAATTATAAATCCATCTTATTTTCACCGCGACTACCGGCCGGAAATCTATTGAATAGTTATTGAAAAAATGAGGTGTGTTCAACAGTAAAAAGTAAAAAAAAAGTCACATATGTATGGATTGTAACGTAAATAGATTTTTTTAAATTGAATTTGAACGTTTCAAAGTCTGTACTTTGTGTGTGTGTGTGTGTGTGTGTGTGTGTTTTAAAAGACGTTTCCGACATAGTTAACCCTTAGATTGGCAAGAATATAAACTACTAGGCCTAGCCCTATTTGGATGTAGATCTGGATCTAAATAGACATAATATTTTGTACTTATTATTTTTGGGAATATAATGCTCATTTTCGTGCCCGATCCCTAATGACTCTTAATTAAGATTGTACTTAATGATTTTTCCGTTCATAGTTTAAAGTGTTTACTTGGTTCATTTGTTGATAATTTTTTACGCCATTTCCATTTTTCTAAAAACAATAATTTTTTGCACGACGGAAAATGACGTAGTAATGAATAGTTGTTTTTTTTTTCGTTTTCCTACGCGCCAGTTGGTGTAATCGGAAACCATTTACAAAATGGTCTTAGACTCATTTTAATCTAAGTCTTCCTTGGTTCGAATGAAGGCGGATCGCGCCTCAGGCGCTGAAGAAGAAATCCCACAACTGACTTCCAATTTGCAGATTCCAAGAGGTTTTTTCCCTACTTCGCACTGCACTGCAATGCAATGTAACATACATTTGAACGGGGCACATTATTTCAATGATGCATGATGCTTTGATGTCTTGTGTGATAGTGTTTTTGCGGAGAGACAGATATATCGGAAACTATTTCATGAAGCTACTTCAGATGGTTCAGATATCGCCGTACTGCAATCTGACCCAATGGAATTTTTGGTATCATACTAGCACAAATTGTCGACTCCCTTTTTCAATGCATCATCTTGTTACAGTATGAGAATCCGACAACAGACTAAAACATCTCAATCAAGTCATGTTTTGATTCTAACACATACATAACACTAAAACTCATACAATAATTTTATATTCTTATTATTCATGTATGATGAAGTCACCAAAGCATGGTGAACTATATTAACTGGTGGTTACTATGATAATGAAAGATGAAGGAGAGAAGTTCTTGACGATTATGCGCCATAGGTCTAGGGCCCAACTTCAGTTACCAACCTGTTTGCTACTACATGTATATTTATACCAGAAGACCCCCAGCCAGTACCTCTGGTCAGAGAAGACATGGTTAAATAATTAAGAGTAACTTGAGAAGTTCAACACCCAAAGACGCCGATCGTAGAGTTTCGTCGTTCAACCACCATCTGCTATATTTAGTCCTGACATATTTCTTTCTCCCCTTCGCACCACCGTACGTGTAATAACAAGCGGAGTGGTGAGCAGTACATGAAACTTACCTCCCTGAATACTTTCTCAGGACATCAGAGATGTATTGCCATAATACAAGGTTAAGACAACCGACCCTCCCCAATTACCATTTTTTCCTTTTTCCCCTAATAAACGAGATTAACAGGTCTTTGTACGAATTCCCTCTTTAAACCAATCGTTCACGCCAATCAACTGATTCCTCACAGACAGGTAAGCTTTAAAAAGAAAGCATGGCCATAACTTCGAATACAAATTTTTTCGAGACTGTTTCGGTAGAGGTTTAAAAAAATCCCCTCCTCCCCTCCTCCCTCTCTCTCTCTCTCTCTCTCTCTCTCTCTCTCTTTCGTATTTTTTCGTCTCCTAAGCTTTGCATGGAAGTTTCTGTTCTTTAATACAATTTCGTCCACCGAATTTTTGTACATTTTTACACGGACGCATTTTGTATCCGAATCGTTATTTACTTGGTATGCAAACTTAACACCCCATGCCTGTCATGTTACACGTATTTGAATCAGAAAACCAGTGAGCTGTCGTGCATGTTGAACTTAATGCACACCCACGCTCTTTTCATCATTTACCCTGTAGTAAGTTATTTTCACATTTAAGTGTACATTTCGAGACTGTCACTCACCCCATCCCCCCTCCTCTCGCTCAATAAGTAAATGTAAAATAAGCCAGGGCGGAAACCTGGCCGATAGCACCCCCCCCCCCAAAAAAAAAAAGAGCGCTACCTAGATATAAGCACTCTATTTTAAAATGCCTTGCATCGTAAGTTTTTGTTCTGCTCCCTATACGACTTAATATAAACCATTCAGGTCCACTTTCTCACCCGAGGGTTTATTCTTCAAAGATATAAAAAGCTTCGTAATTATCTGCAGGTGAAATTTTCTTCCTGTAAGTCGTGTCCCAAAGTAAAGATAATCTTCCATACAACGTGTTGTTTTACCGTTGCTGCGACTTATGATAAATAGCTTTAAAACCCACTAGGTAGCTCACGAGAGGGGCATGCCTTCTCACCCACTCAGCTTATCTTTTCAGATCTATACTCGACATTATCAAATTCTGTTCCGTTATCAAGATGCGGCATTCCTAGGCCCAACATACAGCGTAGACTTCATTTCATGGAAAATTCTAACAGAGGTTTACTTTGGCATGACCTCTCACTCAAACGCCTTAAATTTATTATTGCGGATATAAACCCAGATGCCTCAGAGTACATGGAAGAAAATATGTTTTACTTACACACGTTAAGTAAAAATACCCGCCATAATTTTGAATCGACATTTTATTTTTGTTTACCCGACGACCTAGACTTCCAGAAATAACGAAGTAGACAAACAATGAAAGTTCATGGAACGTCTTCACGACTTCCATTTCAAAACAACAAGGAACGAGTGTTTTGTTACAAGACATGAGAGATCTTCAACAGTCAGAAACGTCAAAAATGTAGGGTCATCTTGTAGCAGATTATAATTTGCGCACTTTTAAAGACTAAAATAAGCCACAGCGATTAGCATCACAGCGTTCATGTCTTACTACTGCGTTCGATTACTCTAGGTGAACTCACACTCCCAATAAAAAAAAAAATCTTTTATTGATTAAAAAATATCACAAAACAGGTGCCACACAGTTAAAAAGCTTTATATATTGCTATTTAGGAAAGCTTAGCTGACGACGAAAAAAGTGAAAAACAAAACAGAAATTTGAAAATGAAAATTGACTCAAATCAATCCGATGCAATATCCCAATAAAATAATGATCATTTTTAGCAGTATTTCGAAAACAATCATGTATCTTTCCTTCACTCGTTTCTACAATCATTACAATGCCACGTTCAACTTCAAATATAAAATTGATAGAAGCAATCAAATGCAAAAAGATTCGGTGAATGTTCTGTTATAAGCTAGAGTATCATTGGGTCATTCGGGTTTAAGGGTATTACTTGGTTTCATTGCAGACACAAAAGACATTTAGGATAATGTTAAACACTGATTTTGAGGAGAAAGGTAGAAAGATGGAATGACAGGTAAATAAAAATGCAATGATTGTGATTATACATTCATATAGCCCATGTGAAGCAAGCTAATCCCCAGTACTCTCGTGGCAATTATACTAATCCTTGCGTTCAGGCGTTTGCTTTACCAAAACAATCAAGCGGGCCAGGCGCAAGTAGATCTAGTTGTTATTGCTATATAAATAGAAACTTAATTTAGCACATCATAAAATGAACTGTAAAATGAAGAAGAAAATGTTACTGACTAGTGTGCGGGAAACCGTTATTTCGTAATACATTATTACGAAACTCGTTACAACATCAGAGTGTGGTTACAACAGTGTTTATATGAGTCAGCTTATAGTTATAGGGTATATCGTGGACAGGGTTACACGACTGACATCCGACAATTATACGTGCTGCCACACAGAAACAATGCGGGGATGCCAGGAATCTTGTCTCATTTGATGGCAAACTATACTGACACTGACCCACCAGTGAGTGGTAGAGCGTAGGTCTCCAGATCGGGAGGTCCGCGGTCCGGATCGCACGATGTGTCAAAATCTATTTGTCCAATTTCGTCACCTGACAGCACATAAAATTGTCAGACGTCAGTCTTGGGACCCTCTACAAAATAGTCTATATATGGCTAACGTTGGACGTTAAACTAACACAACTCGACTCACTAGTTACTGTAGGGGGGCGAATTGAGAAAAAAATGTTTAGCAATCGCATTGTAAAACAAATTACAATTCGTGATCAGCGACTCGAAATTAATAAAATTCACGCGAGAATAGCCCAATAATGACAAACCACGAAGTTTGAATCACTTTTGTGTTTTTTGTTTTGTTTTTCACCATTTCCCACTTTGCCCAACCCTGCATTTTGGAAATTCAGTGAAAGTTTCAGCATGCCCACTTCATTATAAGCATCTAGATCTAGACCTAGCTCCTCAGAAATCAGACCCGTTTAATGTTTCCAGTAGGCCTACTGCAACCTTTGTAGTTTATATAATAGGACTAGCTCATGGACTACTGATATAATGTCTGGTTGGAATAAAAAGAGAATGTACTGCAGTATATTGCTATATCATCCAAATGAGTGAGTAGCTTGCGTTAGTCATTTCGTTGACGTTTGAATTTCGCGCAAAGCAGCAACAGCAATCCATGGACTGATCGTGTGAACGGATCCTCTCTCATCGACAGTCAGACAAACCCAAATCGAAGGCCTGGCAGTTCCACTGAAACTTTAGAGGTACAAACATTCCGGTAAAATTTTCTCTTGAGACGCCAGGACCGGCCTCTTGGATGCAGATGTTGAGCTACAGAATTTATCAACATATACATATGACTATCGAACAAAGATTTCTGAAAGAATCGCCGATCAAGAGATACAAATTTTCCCAAAATTTAAGGGGGGGGGGGGGATATGAACATTTTCTAAAAAAAAGTACCGAATTAATCTAATATCATCGCTCATTCAGTGATATCACCCTTTATGTTTTTTTGTTGTTGTGTGTTTTATTTTCTACCGAAAATCTAATATCATCGCTCACTTAATGTTATTTTGTTTTATTATTGTCAATTGTCAAAACTACGTGTATATTATAATTTTTTTCTCTCATTTCATTTGTGATGTACGTTAGTATGTTTTGTTTTGTTTTTGGTTTGTAGTACAATACATCTTCTATTGATAAATTATAGCGAAGATATATCAGAAATTAACTGTTAGGTGGTCTTGAGACCCATGCTTTATGATATCGTAAAAAGTTCAACAAAGTTCGTCTTATTTCGTCTGATTCAGATGGGTATCGACAGGTTTTGACCAATTTCGACATTAAGAAGTACTCTTACCTGTCTATGTTTATCTTACTGTCCTTTATAAAAGTCTGTGAACGCTTAAAGTTAAACTGGTTAGATGCGCCTTTTAAATCAATACATACATAACTTGCAATGACCATCGATGCACCACTTCAAATTTTGATAAATACTCCCTAATGTTCCACTTTCTCCATCCAATATATCAACCATTAAACAAATACTTTTTAAACCCTCAATAACTGTGGATAGCAGTGCTCTTGCATGGCTCCATTTTTCTCTTAAAGTCTTACTTATTTTTATTTACGTCAAAACACTAACATTTTGTTTTTTTTTACACGAAGTATCCCACATTTTTTTTCCAAACGTAAATAACACAAACTGATAATTGGAAGAAAAAAAATGACTTAGCTTCGCTTCTTCAGTTTCAAGTAAGAAAATAAAATACCCATACTGGTTTTGCGAATTTTAAGCTCTCCTCGCATAGAGCTCTACCTGGTCAATCTTTGATCCCATAGATGCATGCGATACGGCAGCATTACGAGGCTATTTTCATGAGGCAAAGAGAGCATCAACGGGCATTGCTATTCTTGGTCAGTCTAGATCTATAGTGGGCGCCATTCCGATTGATCCGCTATTATTGTGGTAGGGGCCCATGACAAGTCTACAGGTTCATAACTATTTCAGATTAATTGCCGCAATACGTTGGTTTCGATTCCTCTCTAGAAAACACAATTGGATTTTGTTGAGAAATCAGAGCACTACTGCTGCTCTCTTACCATGTCACAATCGTGTACACATAAATGTAGCTGCGAGATACAAAGTACATGTAACACAGATAGTAAACACAGCAACCCTTTCTTGATCTTCCGCCACAAAATGAATAAATTTTCTCTCACAAATGGTCACAGAAAATTTGCACTGATGCCTTAATATAAGACCTACATCAAAATTAAATGTAGGGACACAAGTAGATTCACAAAGACAAAAGTTGAGTTGTTCATGTCATATTGCAATAAGGATGTACATTGATGTTTCTTTTCGCTTGTCTTCTTTCAATAGTTCTTCATAAAGGTGAAACCGATGGACATTTTCTTAATCAATTAGAAGGGCGGATGAGTGTGTTTGTTACTTTAATCATGACGGTGTAAGAGCTCTAGGTAAAAACATAAACGTTGATAATATACAAGATGTGAGAACAACGTAGATTCGATTCAAACATTTATTGTTCATGATAGATCTAGTAGAAGAGAGGCGTTCGTGAGAAAAGCCGTTGGGAAAATCGTGCAGTTTGTGTTGTTCTTATACTAATCTTAGGCCCAGTCTCGTCGCCAGTCTTAGCAGTTAAAGTTTCCAGTTGGAATTGTCAGTTTGTCAGTGCAGTCTATAATTAAGTTGCTACAACGGGATAAAATAAAACATTTATTTCATGTCTCCCTTGATTTATCACGGTGCTTATAGTTACGGTATTTAGGAGGTAAAACGTCACCCAAACCTGGTCACTAAAGGAATTCCAATTCAGCTATAAATAGAGAATAACTTCACTAACTAGCGCTTGTTTAATAAGCATGGATTACGCTGCGAAAATGTTTAAAATTACAATAAAAGGCTCGCGTTGGTCCACCTCATAACAAGCGATGTTCCACAAGGAAAACAACGTTGATTAACCTTTTAGTTCTTCAGGCAAGTATCTTTTTCGAGTTAAATGGGCTAGGGTGTGAGAAAAAATGAATGTGTACCACCAGTGAAGTCCGGAACCTTCTGTGCGCACCGCCATTTCATTATTACATTTTGTGGCCGCGTGTTGGAAATTAATGAGAAATCAATTCCCTGTCGAAACCAGCCTGTGCTAGACTCTAGACTCAACTTGAGGCTCACCAAGTTCGAGTTGTGGGGCTATAAAGTTATAGCAACACATACACACACACACACACACTGGACTTTCAAAAAATTAGAGCTATCTGGTAAGGTATTAGAATCCATCATCAATCTGGGAAGCGCCGAAGCAGGACTATGCACTTGCCTGGCTTTGGACCCAAGGGTAAATCATAAAATCGCATGTGCTATACTTTGTATCCGTTTTTTCTTTTCTAATTTCTTTCACAATCAATGCGTTACAGACTCGCATATTTAATTTTCGATTGTAAGGGTCTCTGGCTCATCAAGCTCGACTTCTGCGGCGATAATGTCATAGTTGGTTGGTTGGGTTGGTTTAACGTCCAACAGCAGCACTATATAGGCTATATTGTGGACGGGCCCCAAGACGGATGTCTGACAATTTTATGTGCTGCCACACATGAGACAGGGCGGGGATACCATGACTCCCGTCATACCAACACACGTTCTGGATGACTTGACTTGCGAAGAAATTAGATCTATCTGGTATGCGGTATTAGCATGAATCTAGGCGGCGCCGAGGCAGAAATATGCACTATATAATATAAACAAAAAGGTCAGTAAGTAGAAATGAAAAGAAAAAGAAAGCTATTTAGACGGGCATACGAGCAGTCGTGAGTTGAGTTGAGTTGAGTTGGTTTTAACGCCAGACATCAGCACTATATATGTTACATTGTAGACGGGCCCAAAGGCCCAAAGACTGACCTCTGAGAAGTGTATGTGCTGCCACACACGAGACAGGTCGGGATACTATGACTCCTCTCTCAGCTGATCACATTAAACTGACACCGACTCAACCAGTAGGAGGCGAAATCGTCAGGGCTCGAACCATGGAGCTCCTGCGTCGGAAGCCGATGTTCCACCCCAAGGCTATTACGCCCCCCCCCCCTTTAAAAGAAAGAAGAATATTTGTAATAGACACTACCCATTTGGTAAATCAGTCCTGATCAAAAACTTATTAGATTGTCTAATGAACAGAATAGTGGAGACGTGTGTAAAATTAATAGTAAATAAAAGATAAAGAGGAAGAGAAAGAGATAGAAAGAGAGTGAGAGAGAGTGAGAGTGAGTGAGAGAGAGTGAGTGTAGAAAAAGAAGACGAGGGAGTTGATTTCTGTTTTATCTCTCTGTCTTTCTTCGTTTTTTAAAACCGGTTTATTACTTTTCAGTGGAACTCAATGCGTCCGAAGTTTTGCCACTTCCTATCACTGATCAGCTATTATCGCTATCCTATCTACACTACTCCTCACTTTGTTCAAACCATTCTCAAAACACATTTCCTTACCATCTCCTATCGAATCGTATATCACCCACGTTGCTACATAAACACGCCTGATTTCGCTACAACAGTTAGAGCTTTGCTTCATGTCCGTCGGCTTGATGATGATAAGCCCTAATTCCCAGCCTGTCCACCCCGGAGCAATGGCTATCATGGAGTAAATCAAGCACTTTAGAGCGCTCGGTCAAGGCCAATTCCGGCAAGATTATTTTGCCACCAGTGGGCGGCAACAACAATTTCTAGGAAGGCTCTGATGAGAATGAAGGCACCCAAACAACGAACAATTTTCGTAAAGAGTTAGAATGTTGTAAGTTAAATAATTCCTATGAAGTCAATATCAAAAATAATTTAAGCGGTTAGGTCGCAATACTGCCCCCGATAAGGGCGGGGAGAAAAATTATGCCTTAAAAAATTATCAAAATTTTTATTGCGACCGCATTTGGGTTTTCTACAAAAAAAAATTGTTCCCCATATATTTCCATTTTCGGATAAATGTATAGAAAAGTATGAATCTATGCTAATTCTCCCTATATGATTATGGATGCCATAACCTGTGAGAAGCGATAAAAAACACACAAAAAAAAAACGAAATCGTGTGTACATAAAGATATCAAGATATATTGAACTCTGTTGGTTCATAAAACTATTCAAATACTTATATTAACTACGATTATATAACACTATTAAAAATGTTAAGCCTAATAAAAATGAAAATCGGCACCTTCATTTCTCAGTCAGTCTGATGGAGTTACCCTAATATCATAAGTATGTTAACATTAAAAGCTCCGGAAAATCTGAAAAGGGCGAAAATAAGAACTCTACGACATGTGGTTTGGCACGGGCTGTACAAATTCTATTGACGACCTCACGAGCAAGAGGATCAATGTTCGTAGCTCAAATGGTGGTGGTCCCTTCTTCGTGTAAGATCCTCTGGCCACCCAGGACACGTAAAACTCACAAAAGATTACAACCTCTATATCTTACTTAAATAGGTTCCTCGAGTCACCATGGTCATACACCTTCTCGCATATCTACCTATGAGCTCAGAGCTTGATCAGGATTCCGTATTTCCGACGAGAAAAAACAAACCTTGGAAAAATTAACTTATTTATATTTATTTGTGTCACAAAAGCAAAACAGTATTAAAAATGTTCTATCTGTTATCTATTGTTTAAGAGGAAATGAGATATCTGTGTTGTTGTTGTTGTTTTGTAACGTAAAGGGTTGATACTAGGTTATCCCTTTCTTTCACCTATGATTCCTATTTTATAATACCAGACATTAACTTTTTCGATGCCTTAAATCCGGTACAAGCCGTTCGTTATCATTTTGCTGTACGTCCGCAGTATCATCTCTATCTTGGTATCTTCTGACTCGCACGTGTTGCTTTAAAGTTTTTCACGCGTTTGCGCGTTACGTACTGCGTATTGACTGGTGTGCAAATTAAAACCAGCTTAGTCACGTCTCATTTTCTATTGTAAAATCAGTATGATGATATAAGTAAAACTAAAAAAGGCAAAACAGCAAGATTTTAGTGCAAAGGAACTAAAAACTACACCATAATAATTCTTTTTTGAAGTAGGTCTAATAATTATCATTTCTTTATTCTTCAGACAACACAAAGAGAACTTTATAAAATTAGATATATTCATGCTCATAAATTGCAGGACACTTGTAAAAATTTAAATGTTACAAATTATTTACAAGGTTGCGCAGATGTGTTTTAAAGTGGTTGGTTGATCACATCATGCTATCATCAATTTTGTGACTGTATGGTTTGTAATCTACAGATTGTTAAAATAAAGGCCAGAACAGTTGCCTCCTTTTTAAATGTACAACACAAATCATATCGACCGCTTTCTAGCCTGATAATATAGTGCTCTACAAGTACTTTCCGAGGTGTCGATAATAGCCACTCTTCATCACTGAACGCCTAATCTTTTTGCCCTTTCTTCTCTTCAAGAGCCGTTGTTCGGTACTTGGATTATAAAAGCGGCAAGATAATTCCTCTATTACATTGTATGAGTTGATGGC
Organism: Elysia chlorotica; assembly: GCA_003991915.1. Classification (NCBI taxonomy): domain Eukaryota; kingdom Metazoa; phylum Mollusca; class Gastropoda; family Plakobranchidae; genus Elysia; species Elysia chlorotica. Next base: position 6,194 of record RQTK01000383.1, on the reverse strand, counting down.
AATAAGCTCCAACTGCCGACAACAGATTACGACAACACATATCGCTCGATGAATCCGAGCATAGTTTGAAATTGCGCTTGCAAAAGATTGAGCACTAAAGGGTCGGATTTTCGCAAATAAAATAATGTCCGATCGTTGGTTCAAACCGGGAACCTCCTGATTGTGAGATTATACGCTCTGCCACAGAACCTGACAGAGACAACACAGAGACAGTGGGAAGACATAGCAAAAAAGAGAGAAGGAAGAATGGAGAGAGAGATAGACAGTCAGAGGGGGAGAGAGAGAATGAGAGAGAGAGAGAGAGAGAGAGAGAGGGGGGGGGATACCAAAGTAAGCCTTTATATCAAATTGCGGTGCTCATTATTAAGAGGTTGGGGACTTGCAATGATGGTAGTGGGTTCGATTCCCAATCAGGTATCCGGGATCCGGGATTCCATCGCACCTGTCGTGTTGCACCAAGTGTGCGCGTTATCTTGTTTGTTTGTTTTTTGTTTTTTGTTTTTTGTTTGTTCTTTGTTGGTTTTAATACCTTTTTGTGGAGGGATGAGATCTGGATCTCAACCAATCGTCAACCCAAAGGTCCTCTCGTCTATGGAATCTAGCGAATTTATGAACTTTACTCAAAATTTGAAAGCATCCCTCTAAAATCTGTTTAAGCAGAACTCAGGTCTAGTTATCGTCCCAACGTAGCCTTGGTGACTCTAACCAGAGGCACCGTCATGGCACATTGTCCCGTCAGAAAATATTGATAGCACATTATAGCTGATTCTTAGACCAAGCGGAACTATAGACAACGCTACCTATAGACAGATATAACGATATCACGTCTCATTGACAACATCCAATAGGATGCATCAGTAACTATTTGGTTGATAAGTAGACCTCCGAGTAATCAATGCCTTTTATCTTTTAAAACTTTTTTTGCCTTCGCTTCTAGGAATTTTGAAAACGATGAGCAAAAAACCTTTTAAAAAAGGAAACAAAATATTTTTGCGCTATCATTTTTTAAGGCAAAATAAAAAATATGGCATCATTAAGCAGCGTCACATAGAAAGAAAAGTGTAATTATCATGCAGGATCTCAAGTTCAATGACGCAAGCTGATTAACATTGAGCCATACTTTTCCTCACCCCTGACTAGTGGGAGATGCAGCACTTGACTGGCGACACAACATAAACACATCATTATTTCTCAGCATCACAAGTTGATTTTTCGATCTTAACATACGCTTCTCGTGAATTCATACTTTACCAGTTTGGATGGAGATAAAAAACACACAAAAAAATTCCCTCGGCTTAATTCATAACAACAAATAACCATAATAAAACGATCAGAGCAAAGTTAATTGTTCAAACGATAAAAAAGACAGCCTTTCACTTTATTTCTACATAGCAATCCAAGTCAGTTTTGACGTTGCTTAGGAAATGCTGAGTTTAAAACCCTTTCACTTAATCGTCACCATTCCGACAATAACCACCCAGAGAAAGAAAACCGTAAGAAGCCCCAAGAATATCTATTATTAATACCGTTCTGTATAATAGCAAGCGTAAAGTACCTGTGGTCGGGTAATAGGACCCTGTTTCTTTAATGACTATGATAATCAGAAGAAGCTTCAGGCAGCGCGACTACTTAGCCGCATTAACCTGCACACTGGCGCCCAGAAACACGTTTTGCGGGGATCAGTAATCGGCATGCCACAGTGGATGAGAGACTCTGGTTTTGTTGGATTGTTTTTTTTTCCTTTTAGAGGAGAGCAACCACACAGGTCAAAAGTTCACAGTTAGCAGCTCCACTTTACCATGCGTGATTAAGCTAGCAACAGCGATGCATCATCTTTCACGATATAGTCTCATTACACCAACCAGTCAGATCACAGAGGATGGCCAAAATCGGCGGATATCACACAGAATCTGTTCACTTCAAGTCATGAAGTATTTGACATTTTTGTTATTGTGCCTTTCTTTGCCCATGTTCTATTTGAGGTAGTAAACAAAACGAAAAATCGGTCATTCACACATATTCAAATAGATGATTTGTATCAAAAGTAAAACGGTCGCCGTTAAAAAAAAAATAGTGAATAGTGACACAAAGAACGATATAAAAGGGAAAAGGCCGTTGATGTTGTTGCTGTTTCTAATATTATCGTTGCTGCTAATGCAACGACCACAACCCTTTTTTCAAATTTTTTTCATCGAAAGAACCAAAGTTCCTGCTGGCGTAGAGTTAAGTAATTAGCAAAAATAAATAATTCAAAACCAAAAGATTAAACTGGGAAACATGACTGTGGATGACGATTTTTTTTTTATTGCGAGCATAATTTTTCGGCTTGAGGTGAAAGTACGTGTAAATGATTGACTGTATCAAAAGAGGTGAGACAACCATTGACGTAAATCGTAGAGTTTTTGACACATATAGTGTTTAGAGCACTGAATTTGCGGAGGTCGGAACCAATGGACGCCAGGAAAACAGCGTCTCACACCTACAAGCAATTAGCAGTTCAGAACGAAACGAAACGTGCAACACGGTAGGAGGTAAACTATAATGGATGCGGGACTAATTTAATTTTACAAACATACAATAAAGCAATTTCAGTTTTTTTTTCTATCTCTCAATTGCGTAAATGTGATGACCATGTCTTCCAAAACGGAAGCTAACGTCACCGAAATTAAAACTTGCAGCAAGTGTCAAAACATGCATATCATTGTTACCCTTGTTAGTCAAAAATGTTTTTTTTACGCTCAATGTTTTAGGATTCCTCTGTGCGAACTAGCATTCTGTTTTTTGAAACGCAAATATTTTCTATGATTGGAAAAGACAAAAGTACAAACACGCTTCGTGATTTGCAATTCTGATTACGCGAGTTGTGGTAAACGTTTACAGTTATCTATGACTTAAAATAAATAAAACAATCATCAAAACATTAATATTCAGCGCGATAATCAGCAGGATCAAAATTATCCGGAAAAGTAATTTGTAAAGAAAGCCATAAATATAATTTCGAGTTGACGCCAATCACTATATAATAATGGTACAGTTTCTTTGAAAAGCATTTAAAACTGCAAGTTCAGTAAACTTTCAAAGCGCCACCATCATCCTTCTTACGGCTATGACCACCTGATAGAGTGAGAGAGAGAGAGAGAGAGGGGGAGAGAGAGAGAGAGAGAGAGAGAGAGAGAGAGAGAGAGAGAGAGAGAGAGAGAGGGAGAGAGAGAGAGAGAGAGAGAGAGAGAGAGAGAGAGAGAGAGAGAGAGAGAGAGAGAGAGAGAGAGGGGGGGGGGGGCATACCAAGAGACTGGAACAGAGACAGACATAGAGACATACAGACATACCGACATACAAACAGACAGACAGACAGACAGACAGACAGAGACAGAGACGGACAGGCATTCAGAAAAAGACAAAGTGAAGTTGCCACCATTATATTAAAACGAGTATAAGAAAGGGTAGTTCCTTGAGGAGAGGGAGAAATTGAGCGAGCACAGATGGAGGGAGCGGAGGTGGAGGAGGAGGCTGGCTATTTTCGCAGGGCAGCTCAGTTGAGTGAGCAGATGCACGCGCGCTCGAAGTCTGACCTGGGTTTCACATCGGCTCACTGATGACACTCAGGCAGATGAAGGGGATTGACAAATGTGCGCTATTTTCCGCTGGACATGCTTACGCCGTGGATAATGATAAGGTAGAAGATTTCTGTAGAGCGTTTGTTTGATTTGCTTAAAAATAATAGATTAGAAATAAAAGTTCTCACATGGTTCCGAAAGGAAAAAATAAAGACAAAACAATTTCAATGTGTGAGGGGAAAATTATGCGTCAAAAAACGGCTGTAACATTAAACTATGATTGTTGACAAAGTGAGATTTTCTTCCTGGTTGAAATGTATGCGCCATTCGTTTGCGCACGTGTTTCTTTTTAAGATTTAAAAGTTATTTAAAAAAAAAACACCAACAAGTTTAGTTTTAGGATGCAGTGTTCATTGGTATTGGAACACTGAGCAGGTATGTACATTGTTGTTGTTGTTGCTGTTGTTGTTGTTGTTGTTGTTGTTGTTGTTGTTAGTCCGGACTGTCAGATAGGAAAAAAGAGAAAAAATTGAATAAAACAAATAGAATGAAACGGTAACCGAACACGCACCGTTATTATTATTATTATTATTATTGTTATTGTTATTATTATTATTGTTATTGTTATTATTATTATTATTATTATTATTATTA
>RQTK01000382.1:428852-444601 GCA_003991915.1 Elysia chlorotica | reverse complement strand
ACAACAACAACAACAACAACAACAACAACAACAACAACAACAACAACAACGACAAACAAACAAACAAACAAACAAACAAACAAACAAACAAACAAAAATCCAGAACAGCGTTACACTGATCTCTGGTCTGTGCATTTGGAGAAGAAAATAGCACCAGTTAATATGTTTTAAACTACATAAATGTACATTATTATAGTACAGAATGATAACAATGCACGACTATCAGCCCAAATCGATGATCGTTTTTTGAATCCTTTCCTGTAGTTTTAGAGCATGCGGCTAGGCGAGATGGTAGATATGTATAGATCCTAATAACTTGGGCTACCCATCCCATAAGTCTATAAGTCATGCTATAGAAGTCGCTTCACGTCGCAAATCGATATCTATTATTTATTTTGAAAAATACTTATGACCCACGAAAGGTGATCATTGCATGATTCTCGTTGACATCTGAAAGTAAGTTTATTGAAAACAGTTACACTCACGTATTTAAAAAAAAACGTAGCTAGCCAGTAACCATCTTTGATTTTTACCAACCAATCAAATCTCTTTAATTATCTCCACAGTGTAAGAAAAGACGGAAATGTAGTTATTGTTGGTTTCGCCTCTGGCATTGTGCCGGATTTGCCAGCGGATGTGATTAAAATACGTTCCCTTAACGTAATGGGACTCAACTGGAAGGATGTCGACTTAGTTCCAACGGTGCTAGACTGTGCACGGGATGGCAAGATCAGTCCCTACATCGGCAATGAATTTCCTTTGGAACAGGTGAGTTTAGGAAAAGTTAATATCTCATGGTATCATGCCCACGTATTAAATGTACGTAACGTGAACTTAAGACAACTCATTATGGTGTCGTATTGGGTGTACTGAACAGTTTTAAGTCAATTATTTTAATAAATGAAATGATATTTTCTTACCGATCAAACACCTTAATTCCCTATTGGTTGCGTCGCTTCAGCATGGTGTGACTAGCAGAGACAGGATATTGTGCGGTCCCCGCTGTGTGACTCTTTGTGGCATCACGTAATAATTTGTCAAACATGAAAAGTCTTGGGGCTCATCGCCGTGTATAAACCTCGCTCGGAACCTAAGGAGAGAGGATTGTAAATAAAAGTGCCTTTCCTCCATGCTTAAAGGCGGTTCCGAAGTTAAACAAAAATTTCTAAAGTCTATTCTTCATCATCATATTATCTTTTTCTTTCAAATTTAAATCGGAACCGAAAAAGAAATTGTTTCTCCTAGTGTTCTTGCGCCAACACCTTTGAGCATTGTAAAAATGTTAATGCTGTAAGAAAAAAGTTTTAAACTTTAACTATTGTCAAAGCTAACAAAACAGCGGGACCATAAGTGAATGTTATTTCAAAACATTTCATAATGTGCAAGTAAAACTTTTTCTCCTCTACCCACCCCCTTTTTCCCTTCGTTTTGTTTTGTTTTTACAGATCAACCAAGCCTACCAAACAGTTTTCGACAGAAAGTCCATAGGAGCTGTCGTTGTGTGCATGAACAAGAATTAAAATCTCCTACTCTTAATTTGAATAATCCTCCGCACATTGTCATTTAGTTAGCAGAACGAAGTCATCTCATGTAGTTTCGAATAAATAAATTAATAAATAAAAAATAACTTTTTGTTTATATGTTAAAACCTGAGGTTAAATCACATTCTACTATTGATTTATTGAAAAACAATGAATTAAGACAAATCAGCGCATTTGAATCTTAACTTCACCACGAGATAGGTACTGATCTAACTCAATGCAGTGATATCTAATGTGATAGTGGCATACCTCTGAGATACAACCTGAATCATGCTAGCCTTAACTTCACCATGAGATAGGTTCTGATCTAACTCAATGCAGTGATATCGAATGTGATAGTGGCATACCTCTGAGATACAATCTGAATCATGCTAGTTTTAACTTCACCATGAGATAGGTACTGATCTAACTCAATGCAGTGATATCTAATGTGATAGTGGCATACCTCTGAGATACAATCTGAATCATGCTAGTCTTAACTTCACCATGAGATAGGTACTGATCTAACTCAATGTAGTGATATCTAATGTGATACAATCTGAATCATGCTAGTTTTAACTTCACCATGAGATAGGTACTGATCTAACTCAATGTATTGATATCTAATGTGATAGTGGCATACCTCTGAGATACAATCTGAATCATGCTAGTTTTAACTTCACCATGAGATAGGTACTGATCTAACTCAATGTAGTGATATCTAATGTGATAGTGGCATACCTCTGAGATACAATCTGAATCATGCTAGTTTTAACTTCACCATGAGATAGGTACTGATCTAACTCAATGTAGTGATATCTAATGTGATGGTGGCATACCTCTGAGATACAATCTGAATCATGTCAGTTTTAACTTCACCATGAGATAGGTACTGATCTAACTCAATGTAGTGATATCTGATGTGATAGTGGCATAGCTCTGAGATACAATCTGAATCATGCTAGCCCAGTGACGACATTTCTTCCTTCTCATCACGACCAATCTCACACCGTAAGCAACACGTGCAGTTTTGATACTTTTAGAATACCATAATACTGTAATTTCTAACAAACGAAATAAACACAATCATATGTATTTTTATGTCACTAAATGGTGTTTTTTTCTCTTTCTACCTTCTATTATGCTATCCACAAAAAGATATTTTTGATGATGGTTATTAAAATGATAATGATAATGATGATGATGATGATGATGATGATGATGATGATGATGATGATGATGATGATGATGATGATGATGATGATGATGATGATGATGATGATGATGATGATGATGATGATGATGATGATGATGATGATGATGATGATGATGATGATGATGATGATGATGATGATGATGATGATGATGATGATGATGATGATGATGATGATGATGATGATGATGACGATGATTATGATGATGATGACGATGGTGGTGGTAATGATAATAATGATGATGACGACGATACTTTCTTGTATGCTTTCCACAAAAATATATTTTATTATGATGATTATTATGATGATGATGATGATGAGGCGATGATGATGATGATGATGATGATGATGATGATGATGATGATGATGATGATGATGATGATGATGATGATGATGATGATGATGATGATGGTGATTATGATAATGATGGTACTGATGATGAGACACGGGTATCTTTGACTCCTACGATATTATACTACTAAGCGCTGTGGCTTGGTTTACACACCCGCAAGTGAAACGGATAGAAGACTTTCTACTTGCCTCTGAGAACATAATTATAAGAAAGCTAGAAGTTAACCTTTTGACATCGCATGATTTAGGCCTATTCCTTGTGAGCGCACTATTTTGTGGGAATTTTCGAATAAGGTAAAAAGCTTTGCTATTTATAACTTTCAATTGTAAGGTGTGCAGATCAATCCAAAAAGGTGCTAGCACATCGTATCAACCCACAAAACATGTGTACGCGGTGAAAAGAAAAGTTAAAAGCAGAGATTGTAGATAGTATATAATTATAGATTGTCTATGGTTAAAGCCCCAAAGCTTGTCGTTAAGGACAGCCTGACAGAACGCCATGACGAGGACCTTGTTGAACATGAACGAGCCAAAGTCCGAGCTCGGATTTTAATTTTTCTTCTCGTTATGTTATTGAGAACCAGCGTGTCTGTGGTCTGCCTGGCCATCCTTAAAACAAACCAAAAACAAATTAATACACTAATTATATAGCCTTGTCGCAAAGGGTGGTGCTCAAATTGGTTAGCCTTTTTGCAAACCACTGAGGCGGCGTGAAGAGAAAGAGGAGCATCTGACTTCCTGGCCACAAATAACGTAGTGCTCAATTATCACTTGAACAGGATTCATAGCACAAATAAGGCGCACCTATCCCCGAAATGGATCGCTGTAACATTTTCTGTTGCCGCTGTTTCCCTGGCTGACTGGGGTAGTAAGTTTCATGTCCACCTAGTTTTATTGCCAATTAAACAAAAATATAAACAGAGATTCATCATGTCCTGTATAGTCTGTGACGATTTCAAGACTGCCCCTAGGTTGATGTCTGCAGGAGAGGAATCTTCCAGATATGATGTGGACTGCGGATAGCAAGTGTAAATGAAAAAAAGAAACCTGCGCCTTTCTTTGGGTGGGGTCCAGCCTACTCCAGGTCTGGTTATGCCGCCATATACCCAGCCGCGCCTTATATGAACTCATGTAAACAAGAGAGGACTGTCACCCTATAGGCAAAATGAAGTAGACGAGGCCAAACAAGTACATTATACTATAGAGTGTTCTTACAGAAGAGCTACCATACGGCGGCGATCAATACCCCTTGGCAGGAATGGTTAAAGGTGGCTCGTCGCTGCCACTAACATCTCTTAAACTTTTAAAGTTCTGGTATCATCTGGTAGTGGTAGTTACATCTGATCTTAACTACAGAGGACGAAAGAGAGGGGGGAGGGGGGGGTATGATGATGATGATGATGATGATGATGAATGATGATGATGATGATGATGATGATGATGATGATGATGATGATGATGATGATGATGATGATGATGATGATGATGATGATGATGATGATGATGATGATGATGATGATGATGATAATGATGATGATGATGATGATGATGATGATGATGATGATGATGATGATGTACTGATGATGAGACACGGGTATCTTTGACTCCTACGATATTATACTACTAAGCGCTGTGGCTTGGTTTACACACCCGCAAGTGAAACGGATAGAAGACTTTCTACTTGCCTCTGAGAACATAATTTATAAGAAAGCTAGAAGTTAACCTTTTGACATCGCATGATTTAGGCCTATTCCTTGTGAGCGCACTATTTTGTGGGAATTTTCGAAAAAGGTAAAAAGCTCTGCTATTTATAATTTTCAATTGTAGTGTGTGCAGGTCAACCCAAAAAGGTGCTAGCACAGCGTATCAACCCACAAAACATGTGTATGCGGTGAAAAGAAAAGATAAAAGCAGAGATTGTAGATAGTATATAATTATAGATCGTCTATGGTTAAAGCCCCAAAGCTTGTCGTTCAGGGCAGCCTGACAGAACGCCATGACGAGGACCTTGTTGAACATGAACGAGCCAAAGTCCGAGCTCGGATTTTTTTTTTTCTTCTTGTTATGTTATTGAGACCCAGCGTGTCTGTCGTCTGCCTGGCCATCCTTAAAAAAAAAAATTAATACACTAATTATATAGCCTTGTCGCAAAGGGTGGTGCTCAAATTGGTTAGCCTTTTTGCAAACCACTGAGGCGGCGTGAAGAGAAAGAGGAGCATCTGACTTCCTGGCCACAAATAATGTAGTGCTCAGTTATCACTTGAACAGGATTCATAGCACAAATAAGGCGCACATATCCCCGAAATGGATCACTGTAACATTTTATGTTGCCGCTGTTTCCCAGGCTGACTGGGGGAGTAAGTTTCATGTCCAACTAGTTTTATTGCCAATTAAACAAAAATATAAACAGATATTCATCATGTCCTTGTTTGGCCTCGTCTACTTCATTTTGCCTATAGGGTGACGGTCCTGTCTTGTTTACGCTGAGTTCATATAAGGCGCGGCTGGGTATATGGCGGCATAACCAGACCTGGAGTAGGCTGGACCCCACCCAAAGAAGGGCGCAGGTTTCTTTTTTCATTTACACTTGCTATCCGTAGTCCACATCATATCTGAAAGATTCCTCTCCTGGGATGTTTCATAGCTTAAGCTAGATCTATTTTTAGATAAGCTAATTTTGCCCGCCAGAGCCGTCGGACTCGTCGGACTTTCACCACTTCGACGAGTTATTTACCAATAGCTTTTTTCCCCCTTTGTATTTTCTTTGCCAGAAAGTTGGTTTAAATCTGTCTTTAACTTTGTCTTTGTTCTTACAGAAGAGCTACCATACGGCGGCGATCAATACCCCTCGGCAGGAATGGTTAAAGGTGGCTCGTCGCTGCCACTAACATCTCTTAAACTTTTAAAGTTCTGGTATCATCTGGCAGTGGTAGTAACATCTGATCTTAACTACAGAGGACGAAAGAGAGGGGGGAGGGGGGGGGGGGAACAGAGGACGGGGTTTTTTGGGCAGATTTATCTCAATTGGTGTAGTTCGTGGTGAATTTTTTTTTTAGTATAAGCCTCTTGATTCCACGTAGAACATAGGGCTGCAGCAAATCTCCTCGACCGAACTCGGCTCTGGCTAGTCCTCTTCGGTTCGGCCCATGTAGGTGTTCTTTATAGAGGGAGGGAGAGAATTCTCTCCCTCTCTCCGGGTTTAACGTCTCCTAGGTTCCCCTGGGGGATCCTATACGGCAAGGCCCATGTAGGCCTACTACCAGCGGCTTTTCAGCATCGGTGCTTCGCCGCCAAATCTGCATCGGACTACCGACCTTGTGTTTACCTTGGGGGTCCACTTCAATGCTTGCCTTGTGATGTTGGATACAGACTTTCGAAGCGTGCGGCCTATCCAGCCCCATTTCCGCTTTCTGATATCTGTCTCGATGGGGGGTTTGCTTCGTTCTCTCCCAAAGTTCTTTGTTCGTGATAACTTCAGGCCACCTTACGTTGAGTGTGTTTCTGAGGCATGTGTTGGTGAATGATTGCAGTTTATGGCTGTTGGTCTTGGTAACGCGCCATGTTTCTGAGCCTTAGAGTAAGACCGACGTCATTATAGTTCATAGAGTGAGCTTAGTCTTTTCAAGAGCATGTCTCTCTAATTTATTTGGTTCTAAATAGAATAGTTGCTTCTTAGATATTGTGAGATGTTGAAATACATAATCTTTGGCAAGGTCCACTATTTCAATCAAATCAACATTTTCACTTTTGCCTCTGTAGAATTCAAGCTTGCGTACAAACGGAAAAGTTGTGTTATTGTCTCCCTCAACCGTCAGGGTCTGTTCCAATCCTAACCCATAGTTTTGTGTAATTTCTGTTTGCATCGGCGGTTATTTGCTAAATTATAATGTAGGCTATACTTTTTGATTTGACCAGTTGCATTACATTGAATTGGGTACTTGTTTTAGGTATATCTTAAACAATAAATATCCAAAACATATAGCTTTAAGCGTTCAGCTTTCTATTTCCCACACCCATGATGGCAACAACAACAAGATCATAATAAATGATTAATATCTAAAACATACCAGAATTTGAGCAAATTTAAACATTGTAATATTATTTCTTATTCAACGAACGTCGTATTGGGCGTCATTTTGAAAAAGAACTTCTAATCACTCAAGACCAATAATTAATGTTGAGCATACAATACATTCGGAGATGGGATAGCAAGTGCTACGCTGTGGTAACTTACGACGCGTCGTACCATGCCAATAACAATGTTTACGACGAGTCGTAAGCTACCAGGACGTTGTACTTACGATTCTAAATTAAGCTTACTGTTTACAGTGGGAAGGCCTAGTATGCCAGCTAGCGTTTGTTTCTTGTATTTTTCCTTTTCTACATTAAACTTTGAATGTAAGAGTTTGTACCTGTAATTTTCTCTTAAAAACACAAAACAAATGAAACATGAAATGTGATATTTTAAAACAGTTATTGGAGGGTGACAAATAATTGGTATAAGTAAAATGAAAAAAAAAAAAATTAACATGAAAGATTTACGGTACCGAGTGGTGGACCCAGCCGCCGTTTTCGGACTACCGAAGGAACGGCATGACAAAGAAGATGATATCCGGTCCATGCAACAACGCGTATTCGTTTGACTGCTTGTAATAGTCGAGTATTGTTGTCCATCATTTTATTCACCATATTTTTGTTTATTGCTTAAATAATGATGGGTTTTCATAATTATTTAATCATATACATGTTAATTATTGAATAATCAAACATTAAATTGGTAATTATAAAATGGGCAGCAATATGTACAAAATGACATTATAATTATATTGAGGTTTGAATCACGATTATATCAGTCGTATCGACCGTTGCTAATTCATTCGCTCTTTCTTTCGCGGCCATCATCCTATGGATGTTGAAAACGAACCACTGACACCGACAGGGATTTAATTACACTCAAGGCTCGTCGTCACCATCATCATGGCGGTAAGCTGACATTTTGTATATTTTACAATTTGGTAAATTTATAATATAGATCTAGTAGGTCCAGTGTGCCCCACTCCCTTGGTTGAAGAAATGACTGGAAATGTAGTCTAGATCTAGATCTAGTCTCTAGATAGAATCTAGATCTAGGCTACATTCAAAGAACTGCAATTCTCAATCTCTAGATCCTAGATAAAAGATTTTAGATAAAAAATACCATAGGCATGAAGACCCTGAAAAGGGCCAAGATCAATCGTATTAGATCTATATTATATCTCTAAGTAGATTAGGTCTTTTTAAATTGTCTTGCTAAAAACACTGACCAATTCCACAGACCGTGATAGCAGATGGTCCATAATTCTTCAGTTTTGGCTAATTTTGCTTGATGTTTTGTTTTTAAATGTTTTATACATTAGGCCTAAGCTTACTATCAAACACCCCTAGCAATGAATGCAAGGAATTCAATTTAGGCCTAAATTTTTTGTAAAATACCTGCAAGATGTTCTTGTGGTTTTTTGTTTTTTTTTTCATTGTATTGGCAAGATTTGTTTGATTCAAAAAGATGGCGCGATTTGATTGTATTCAATTGTTTATGTGAACACGGGTATGCGGGCGGGGAAGGGTGTTGGGCACAAACATACGCAAGCACATACATTGATGTTAAATAATTAAAACTCTACCTCTGTCTCTCTTTCTCTCTCTCCACTTGTTGACTGACAGGGATGTAATCAAATCCTTCCCACTCACCCCTCGAATTCCACCCACCCACCCATTTGATTGCCCACAGGCTAGGGACCACAAATTAAAAGTATACTGTATTGGCACTGGCAGCACTGAGTCACACAAGGCTTCAAAAAAGTGTATGCAACTAGATACTACTAATTTGTTGAGGCGGAGTTGTGCTGTATAGGTCTAATACTACGTTTAACCATTCTTTGACAATAATATTGATGCTAGTGCATGGACTTGCAGACAAAGATTTATAAACTGGTCTACTTTTGTTCCAATCTAGGCGCTGCCTATGAACCCAAAGCCGTTTCTGAACGGCCTGACGGGGAAACCAGTGATGGTGAAGCTGAAGTGGGGCATGGAGTACAAAGGCTATCTGGTCTCTGTTGATGGTTACATGAACTTGCAGGTTTGTTACCCATTTTTATGTAATCTTCAAGTTAGTAAAATTAAAGGTTGAGCTATTTTGAATATCTGTCCTGCTGGTTGATATGCGTTTCTGTAAGAAAGAAAACAATGAATTTGATTAAACCACGACTTCATCTGAACTTGAGTAAAATGTTTGTCACGAACATTAAAATCTTGATTATTTCTTAACAAGTAATTTTCCAAGTGCTTAAGTAATTCCAAGATGGACTTGCAACAAATTTTTACATTGTTACGTAAATTTCAAATTTCCTTACGTGTCAAGATATATGGTCAAACTTAAAATCATCAGCTTTCCATTGAAATTAAACTTATCCTTATTTTATTAATAGTTTTTAGAACCATCATTCCATGCTGAACAATTTCTACATTAGTGAAAAAAGGTTACAGTTTAGGACATTTTCTGGCTCAGTTTAAACGCTGTAACTGTTGTACAAATGTTTAGCTATGCTCTCATAATCTCCTCAGTTGGCCAACACAGAGGAATACATTGATAGCCAGCTGGCTGGAAATCTTGGCGAGGTGCTCATCAGGTAAGTTGATTGATGCCAGTCCCTCCATGTTTGGCATACTTTCTGATATATCCCTTAGATAACACACAGTCGAATCTGCTCAAAGTAAAAGCCATGTTTAAGATAAACTGTGGTTTTATAATTATTAACTTTTTTCTGGGGCACCGGTTCTCCTTTTTTCTCTCGTCACAGTCACACTTTCGGCAATTTTTTTGTAATACATGTGCATGTATCTAGATGTGCCTGTTGATCAATTCCCTGTGGAGGATAGGGCGGCAGTAAACCCCCTCCACAGAACTAGGTTCTTGTTAATCCTCTTCAGCTCGTCCAATCTACTACCAGTGGCTTTTAATATCTCAGCGTCAGTGCTTCACTGCCAAGTCTGCTTTATAGATGTCCGACTTTGTTTACCATGGGAGGGTCCACTCCAATGCTTGCCTTGTGATTTTGGATACAGGCTTTCATAGTTTGTGGCCTATCCCGCCCCATTTGCAATTTCTGATCTCCGCCTTGATGATGGTTTGTGTCGTTCTGTACCACAGTTCTTTGTTTGGGGTAACCTCAAGCCACCTAAGGTTATGGTTGTTTCTGGGGCATCTGTGCATTTCCAGGTGTCAGTTGAGATTCACTCCCTGTGTTTCAATTATTGTTCCCTGATCTTTTTGCCAAAAAAAGTTAAATATGCCTCCTTCCAGGTCTTGCGGGCCTCACCACTGTTCTTCAATTGTCTCTCCTGGTAGTAGGGAGAGCATACTGAACTTGTTCCTCAGCTCGATTTTGAAATGCTCTGATGTCTGTCTGCACTGCACTGCACATTATACTTTTATGCTGATCATCGGGCAATGTCATTGGCTCAAGCTAAGAGAAGAATCATTTTGGATTTAGTGTGATCTAGTTCTACATCAATTCTATTCTTTTGTGACAGGTTCAATATGCTTTCACCTAAATCTAGACCCAATCAGTTCAAACCAAGGGTTTACTATAGCCGTTTCTCGCTCCTCACCCGTTTCTTCCATTGCTATCTCACACTTTTCTCTCTTATTCCTTTATTCCTCTCCCTCTTCTCTCCTCTCTATCTATCTTTCTCTCTATCAATATATTAAAATAATATTTTATTTAAGTTTTATTCCCTTGCCCCTCCCTCTCAAAAAAAAGGTAGTACAATTAAGTGTCTTGCTAATAGTTAAACAAACAAACAAGAAAACGGCACATAGTTATGTGTAAAAACTAGATCTCGATAGAGTTTGTCGCCTTATGCCGAATACTGACATTGTACTTTAACCCCTATTTAGGAGGGTCACTAAAATTTTTTTAAAAGTGTTGAATGATTATGGGACACTTTACCTCTTTCAATAAAACCTTTAAAGCGTCATTTTTGCTATAACAAGATTTATAAATACATGTATATTTATTTAAAAAAAAAAACAAATCTCGTTATTACCAAATTTTACTGTAAACTAGACCATCAACTGGGCCTGCAATGACTAAATTTGTTTATAGAGCTAACGATTTGTATTTGCCTTCTAAAAAGATGGCAGCTTTGCATATGCATTTTTTTCACATTTTTTTTCTGTATACATTGTATAATATCTGCTTTTTATGTATCAAGGTGCAACAACGTGCTGTACATCCGTGGTGTTGAGGAAGAAGATGAAGAAGGGGAGACCCGTGACTGAAGCCTCCATGTATTCTGATGTCTGGCCTTCATATAAAATACTTGTCTATCATCGTCGTTGTAGTATCACGTTGTAAAGAACCATGATGAATCTTTGTTTAGTTATGAGAACCATGATGATTGTTTAAAATTTTCTTTTTAAAAACAATTTTTTTATCTTTCCATTTAACGCTTCATTGAAACTTTTTCATTCTGCTATTTCCTTGTTGTAGATTTTGAGAACCATGATGAATGTATCTTTGTTGTTCCTTGTCAATTTTTTTAAAACTGAGAACCATGATGAATAATTTTTGCATTGACTTTTTGACATGCAATACAATTCCTATTCTGGCAGCCCAAAAAATTGGTGTTAACAAAGGGAATAGATCTGCCGTTTAGGTTGTTTGTATATGTCATTTGTACAACTTGGCTGTAAATAATATTGATCCACATGCATACAAGTCCAAACCAGTCATAGGAGGTATGAGAAAGATGTCTGTTGCGACAATCTCATCCTTTTTTTTTTCACTTCATATTTTGTTGTTGTCATCAATGTCGTCCTAGATTACTTAGATGTTGTAGATTTGTGGTTAAAATATTTTTCTGTTGTTTCAGTAATCAGTCGACTATTTGTGTTTTTACAAGTCCATTTCCCAGTCAATCTCTGGTTTTAATATCCTTCATAAGGAGTTAAAATTCTTTCCAATCCATTTGTTAAAAAGATTCATGTAACAGATTAGCATTCATTTTAAGTTCATCATGTTTCCTGTTTCTTTCAAAATTTGATTGTTATTTCAATATTTGTTACTGATAAAGCTAGCTTGCATTAAAATTTAGAGTGATGAGAATCAGTTTAATGGTTTACTAGATATTACTGTTGAACAAAGTACATTTAACAAATGTACCTATAGCTTGCTGATACTCTCCAAATCAAGATTAGACTAAATTGAAGACCTTGTATTTGTAAAGTTAGAAGTGAAAGACCTCCTTCTGCTTCATGTTGTTTACAAAAATAAAGTTAAAAATTTATTCTGGTGTTGTTTTCTTTTGTTATGCAATTTATTTGTTTTTAGCTTCACATGCTGGCACTGGTAACGTTTAAACACCCAGAAAGTGGCTTTCAACTCTCAAGTTCCATGAATGGTCATTGATACATAAACTTTAAAATTTAAAATTGATAAAATTATTCTTTTGAAATAAAAATTACAGTGGATAATTCAATCTGCTTGAGATTAGGTAAAAAATCAAATCACAGTAGTCTGAAAATATAGACAGCTACTTAAGTGCTTTCTTTTTTGAAAAATTGTACTTATGAGAGTTGTTCTATTTGCTTTTAAAAGAGATGACACCAGAGCAATACTTCCACGCTCAAAAATTGATTTCGGAAGTCATCTATGAAGGGCAAATGAGGACATTATCGCGTCACTCCCGTCTGGTTGCTAGTCCGCACATCACACCTTCAACATTACCTTATCGTGGAAACATTCAACCAATTCAACAAGACATGTACCAAACCTATGATAACGATTATTAGCTGCCTCAGTATTTTGAATTCAGTGTGAAGGAAACAAAAAATAATGTTTACGTATGTGAGTGAGGGAGAAAGATAGAGATATAGAAAGAGAGAGAGAGAGAGGGAGATATTGTCAGTGTTAACGTACTGCTAATTCAAAACAAAAGCCTTGATTTCTATATGTTTTATATTAGTTAGATCTACATAGCAATGCCTTTTCAAAATACATGTATAACATTTTATTATGTAAAACTGCTTCTTTATGATTAAATTGTTTCTTAAACTAAGTCAGTTGGTTTTTCTTCAACAAGATTTAATTAAATAGTTCTAAGTAGTCAAACCACATTCAAAAAGCCGGGAAATAGTAGGCCTTACTCAGTTAAGCCTAACATCATGGGGTCCTTAACCTGTTATGATTATGATCAAAATAGAAAATAAAATAGTGCACTTACCTTGAGGTATTCGTGTTTCAGCACGCTGAATATTGCTCTGCATGTTTCCGGAATTACTCTCCCAAGGGACTGTGCAGACATGCAAGTGCTAAATTTGAGGTCTTCCAAAGATCCACCGGTTATCAAAAATCTCAAAGTGGCAGCAAGTCGCTCATGTGGGGTTATAGCTGAGCGCATGACAGTGTCTTGCTTTTTAATCAAAGGGGTAATCCTTTCCAATAAGTCAAGTTATTATGTTTCTTTATTCATGCGCAAATAGTTTTTCCAGTCTTTGGGAATATCTTGTAATTCCCTTATTAAATTAACATGGGATAACTCTTGTTTTTTTAGTAGCCATGACTTCACCCATACTCTACGTGAGCGTCTTTTTTTTTATGAGAGTTGTTCTATTTGCTTGTACATGTATTAATTATTGCAAACCCTTAATGCATGTACTAAGTACATGTATAAATAAATGTCTTGTGCAGCAGTGAATAAGCCCAGGGATGCCACTTTTTGGAATTCTGGAAATAAAATTTGGTTCTGGATCCTCTTGAAATTTTCTGAATAAGCATTGATTTGAATGCTTCTTGACTGTAATGCGCATATTCGGTACTTTTGTAATAACTTTAGATGGGGCCAACTTCAAATTAAGAGAATCATACCAGACTTTGCATTACCTGTCCGATTCTAAAAAAGAAAAGATCTTAAGCGAGAAAAAAAATATCTTGCAAAACTTGGTTTATGACGAATTCAAATTATAGACACTGATTTTGAAAATTTTAAAGAAATTTAAAATTTTTATAAATGCATGTACCGGTAGTGTTTTTTTTTTCTCTATTAAATTTGCGCTAATAAAAAACTCAGGGGTTGAAACTGTTACCACTATATACCAGTATTTAATTGGTCAGGAAATGCCTGCCTTTCAATGATCGATTTAAACAGAATGTACAGTTATTGTAACCAGAAGAAGAAAAAATATAATTATTAAGCTACTCAGCTCAGAGTAATTGCAGTAGAAGAAAACCGAAACAATCATTCTTTCCTCTTTCTCTGTTTGCTTTCGATTATTTTTTCTTCCCCCCTCTCGGCGCTCTTTTTTTTATCACTCCGAGTCGGAGTATCTCTGGACCAACACTTTTTACCTTTAATACCTCTCTCTCTCGGCTTTCTAATCTACAAGTTCTCTCATTCTATTGCGACCTTGGGATAAGACTGAGAATAAGGAGCAGTTCAGTGTGTTTACCTATCCCCCCTACAAAAATGTGATTCTAACTCTAAGTGGCAATAAGTTGCACTGCAGCTAAAATTAATTGTCAAAATATGCGGCATGTAAATTTGTAGAGTTCAAGAATCAATTAAAATAACAACTAAGTAGTAAAGCTAAAATCAGTAAAAGTATACAAGCCAGTGCAAAGTAAACAAATGCAAATTCATAATTGTTAAAGTATTTTCGATAATAAAACCTGTGTTCAGTTGTCATATTTATATAAAAAAGAGCAATTATTGAGTTTCATCACTAAACAATTGCAAATAGTACACAAATAAGAAGTACATAATATAAAAATAAGACTAAAGTAAGAAGGACGTGGGATAGGAAATCAGAGGGGGACAAAGAAAGGAAAGTTTTTTTTTTATTTTTATTAATTTAATTGGTCAAAATATGGGGGAGACATTTAAAGGGTTATAGGCTAGGAACTTCCGATAAAGAATATACACTACATTACATGTACATGTCACTAATACATGTAGTAATACACTACAGTACCGGGTATTGTACGAGTAAGTTGTATTTGTAGTGGTTTCAATATTAATCAATTAAGCAGAGATGAATTGAGTGGATCAAACGAGATGGAAAGTAATTACATGTAGATGTATAGTCTACGGAATAAAAAAGGTGAGGCCTATTAGTATCACTTAAAGAAAAGCAATAAATGAAAAATAGACAGAAACAAAGACAAAATTTGTAGACAGTCATAGAGTCTCAGTCTCACTAAGTAAGACTAAGAGAACCAGCTTAGTCAAGTTAGGTCGTTCCTAGTTGAGGCAGACAATACATTTGATACGTATGTCCTGTATTAGAAATCAAGAGTTTCTGTGACCATTACAAATTTTTTGTCTCGCCAATAATATTGTGTCATCCTCATTCCAACCCAGAAATTAAGCCAATTGTTAAACAAAAGGGGGAGGGGGGCACACCCTACTCCACTTTTTTATTTGATGTAAACATTGTCTTGTCTATGTGAAAACGGAACAGAAAACTACATGACTGTGATGTTTTTTTTATATATATAAAAATTGGGAAATTTAATTAGAAATTGTGCAAAATGCACAGTGAACAAAAGTTGCAAAACTGAAAAAAGCTGCTATTCGCAACTTTCTGCAGGACCAGTCTTTGGTTTTACACCACTCCATCCTC
>RQTK01000382.1:378736-411330 GCA_003991915.1 Elysia chlorotica | reverse complement strand
AGATCTACTACATGTACTGTAAAACTCCCCTGCGGTGTACTGACGCTAGCGGCACGTACGTGTGTGAAACAATCAATAGGTTGGGGTGAGAAGCTCAATTATCAGCGTCCAACAGCTTTACATTTCCCCCTTCTTTGAGTAACACTTAGATCAGAAACAAAACTCAACCACACACACACTAACACACACAGAGAAAACCACCAAAAGCAAAACAATAATAAAAAAAAAAAACAGCAATCAAAAATAAAATATTCTTATAAAAAAAAACCAAAACAAAACTACATAGCGGAAAGATAACAAATACAAGACAAAACAAAACCGACCAAACAACATGTACAAAAGAAAGATAACAAAGTTAAAAACAAATAAAAGTGAGAAAAAAAACACCAACAAAAAACAACCATTATATTATAATCAAAGTCTCATGTCTGTTTAGCCAATTCACGATTACTTAAAAGACTTAAAATATCAACAAGTAAGTGCGCTAATTGTTTTTGTATTGTCCACTATTTTTAAGGAAGAAATATTTTTAGTGTTGATATTTTAAAAGAAAGATAAAGTGAGAGATAGAGAAAGGGAGAGAGAGAGAGAGAGAGAGAGAGAGAGAGAGAGAGAGAGAGAGAGAGAGAGAGAGAGAGAGAGAGAGAGAGAGAGAGAGAGAGAGAGAGAGAGAGAGAGAGAAAGAGAGAGGCGAGTGATACAGGAAAAGAGAGATAGATAGAAAGAGTAAGAGAAAGTGAGAGGGGTAAAGAGTGAGAGGGGAAGGAACGAAATAAAAGAATGAAAGAATAAAAACAATATATAACAATAGAGAGAAGAACAATAGGCTAAGCAGGACAAATGAAACACTGAAACAAAGCAGTGGCCTAATCTAGGATTATTAGAAACGGGATCTCTGGCCTGAAGGGAAATCCCCAATGAGTGACGAGGCAATACTTGGGATAAATATTATCTGAGACCTTAGGGATTAGACCTTAATCTAGCGATCAGTGCTTAACTTGATCTGCCCCAGGCGGCTAGATCACCATCTATTACTTATAATTTATAATCAGACTCATCATGGAGATTCGACTGAAATAAAATTAATGGGTTGATGTTTATATTGATGCTTTTGGTTTGTGCTTTCTTTTTTTGGTGGTATTTTCTATGGTCTCTCTCTCTCTTTTGTTTTTACAACATTTTGTTAAATGAGTTTTAAATTACGGATATTGGTTTCTTTTTTATAGTAAAAATGTATGTATATTCAAAATAAAAGATTTTCAAACCCATCGAAAAATATTATGTTCGTTTGATTTGCATTATCGTTATTTTTTTTATAATGACAACTGAATCTTTATTGGCCAAGTAACTTTCTTCGTGAGAATGACGATTGTACTTTACATAATTCTTTTTCGAACTTTCCCAATAATAATGAAAAAAACCCTTTAAAGCTTTTTTTCATACTTATTTTGATTTATTATAAAAGGCGATACCATTTCTTGAACTTTCCAGATGAAGATCACTTACGACTGTATCGGTCTAGACATCATCCCCAGTACGTTTGTGTTGAGGCTGCAGACAGTTGGTCTATGCATATCACCACCCTTGGTTTACGTTATAACCTGGATGCACAATATTGGTGAGTAAACGTTTAAAACCATTAGATGTAAAATAAATCCAGCCATTATCAAATCTAAATTCTTAATTTAGTGTCATTTATAGGGACACAAACCTTTTTTTATTGACACAATCGTCCGTAAGACTTGTTTAGTTTTTTGTTAAACTGACGTTCCTTCATCTTTTTTTCAACTCTTTTTGAGTGATCACCCATTTTTAAACTTCTAACATTTTATATTTTTACAAGCCCGACAATTTTGTTGATTGGTAATGGCATATACAGAGAAGAGTTTCACACTCAAAGTTATACTTCTACATGTATATCACCACCAGAAAATCCAGGGATTGTGTCCCTGTGTTGGGTGCCGTGATATCCGTACCAACTACTTTAAGGTAACCGATTTAGACGCCTGACTTACCATGTACTCAGACGCCATAGTGGGGCGCTTTAATCTACTTGCCCTTTGTTCATACCACCTAATGTCTTCCAACTGATTCTATGGCACAACTGTGAAATCTCTATTGCTTTTGGCATAAAAATACTGCCTTTGATACTATCCACAGTCTATTTTCACCAAGACCCACCGTCAGGGGGCGGTGTGTGGTCTCATCAACTGATAGCTGTAGCAGTGGTAGCACCACCTGGTGGTAACCTGAGCTCACTGCACGTCATCTTCCAGCCAGCTCTCCACGACATAAAGTTCTATACCCTCACTGTTATAACTGAACCCAGGCAGAAGGACGTGCAAAGCAAAATGCTTCAAGTATGACATTGTTAACACGCAATGATCTTTTTGTTCCTAAAATTATACAACCTAAAGTGTTTTCAATTAAGAATAAAGATATGTTTAGATTATTTCTAAAGCTCACATACGTTTTAGGTAATAGCGACAATTGTAAATAATTTTTTTTGTGTAGTAGTAAGAAGAAAGAGGAATAAAAATGGCGGACTTAGAAGTTACATTACAATAGTAATTAGTACTTTTGCGACACAGTAATTGAGTAAAGATCTGCCAAAACAATTTTTTATACAATCATGTTATTCGATGCATTTACAAGTAATTTTATTAAACTACTTCTCTACTGCTTCTTCTGCTGTCATTGATATTTCTTCTTTATGTTATTCCTATTGTTATTGTCATTACCGTCTACACGCTCTATCTCCACTTAAAGAATAATAAGGAATATATATTCCAACAATACACTGCTAGAAAATATGAAAACAAAATAAATGTCATATAAAAAATGGTTTTTTTTCCCCACCTGAAAACAGGCCAACATAAGCATTGAAAGTATATTCTTTAACAATTTGGCGCCGGGCAACTACAAGATCAAGGTGGAAGCTCTAGGTTTCAGGTGTGAGAGAGACCCGTCACAGTGCCCTCCGTTATTCTCATCGACTGTGGTTATTGACCATCCAGGTAAGATCTTATTACGTACTAAAATTGTTTTGTGTCCAAGACAAGTTGGTTTCAATCTCTCTCTCATTTCTCTACTATCTATTTCTCTCTCTTATTCTCCCCCCCCCCCCAAAATCTTGCTTTCTCTCCTTTCTCTCTCTTTTCCTTGTTCCCTTCCCTACATCTTATTTTCTCTTTACCTACCGCTTTCTACCCCCCCCCCCCTGCCCTTCCCTCTTTTTCTCACATAAATGGCCCTCCTTTTTTACTCGAAGCCTTTTCCTTTTTTTCTTCTTTTTTTTTTTTTTTTTTTTTTTTTTTAAACATAGTACAAAATCTGAGGCTGGTTGTTGGTCATCAGGTTAATTTTTTAAATGTACAAGAACTAAAAAAAATAACGTTGTTTATTGACAAGACTCGTGGTGTAGTTTTGGCTTTTTTTTCAAACCAAATTTTATCATTATATTTTTCCTAATGAATGAGGATATATGATAAAGTTCTTTGATAAATAAGGAAAAGCTAGGCTCTGACACTATTCTCAGTTTCCAAAGTTAGTCAGGCCATCATACATGACGGGAAATAATTTTAAGCACATTGTTGGAAGACATGGGCTATGGAATTAAAATGTTCGTGCTATTTCATTATAAATTATATTACACCGTCAATTTTTGTTTTAAGCTCTCTATGTGCAATCTAGATTTTTTATACAATTTTATTATTAACATCGGTGAATGTTAATGGCCACTTGTGATTTTGCTTGAAAAGCTACCAATAACGTAAATCAGAATACAACATGTAATAACTTTGTAAAAAAGGAAGATCATTCCCTGTGCTGAGGAGTATGATGCTATTATATAATTTTCAGTTACAGACCATGGGCAGTCTGTCCCAGGCAAAGAGGACCCGCAAGACGACAGTCAAATCAAACAGGAACCTGGAATTCGTACCTCAACAGCACCGACCAACTACAATGCTTCAAGTGAAAAGCCCTTGAACCTGCGAACTGTCATAGGAATTCTTTCGGTGCTGTTCATGGGACTGTTTGTGTTAATATCTCTGTGCATCTTGATGATAAAGAGGCAAAAACACGAAGTCTGTTGTAAACTCGGCTGGACAAAACCTGAGATAGGTGAGCAATGTTACCATGGATGATTTGCATCAGATTTTGTTGTCTCTCTTTGTGTTTATCTATCTATCAATCGATCTATCTATCTATTTATCTATCTATCTATCTATCTATCTATCTATCTATCTATCTATCTATCTATCTATCTATCTATCTATCTATCTATCTATCTATCTATCTATCTATCTATCTATCTATCTATCTATCTATCTATCTATCTATCTATCTATCTATCTATCTAACTAACTATTTTATATATCAGCTGTCTGTTTGTATGCTTTTATCTATCAATCTCCTCCCCCACTCCCCTTTCTTTCTCTTTCTCTGATTTTATCTTCTATTGAACCTGATGGTGGCGAACTTACAAATAATTATATTGGTAATGTCATTATTTCCATATACCGGTACTTATAATTGTAGTTTTGGTTATTATATAATAATCGGAAAGGGCGCTAGAAATAAATAAATTGTGTAAACGGTTCGGTGTTACTTATTCTACCGTTTACAAGACGAAATTTAAGAATACTGTATTTTGTTAACGGAAATTAGATTAAACATTTCAAGGGAGAGAGAGGGAGAGAGAGAGAGAGAGAGAGAGAGAGAGAGAGAGAGAGAGAGAGAGAGAGAGAGAGAGAGATGAACACACACAGACTAAACCATGAGCTCATTGGTGTTTTCCCCTGTTTCTTTCTCAAGTGACAATCGGTGTGGTCAGTCTGGCTGACAGAAGTTTGGAGCAGCAGATATCCCGGTACTTCGCCCAGTTCCTCACAGAAACACTGGGGGCAAACGTGAACCTCAAGATGCCTTTCTTATCACAAAATAGCCCCGAGGTCGAATCTTGCGTCACGTCAACAGGCAGTGACGACCCTCTCCTGCACAAACCTGTCTGGACAACCCACAGTAACGAGGGCAAGAGATCTACCAGCTCGACCACGCCGTTCATCATTCTAGACTTCTACTACGGGGGCCAGGAGATAGAGAGCTGTGGGTCACGGAATGCCGCGTCCGGCGAAGATAACCGCACTTACCCCACCAAAAGCTGGCCCAGGCTTAGCTCCGAGCTACGAAAAGCAATAGGCAGCTGTGGTCGTGAGAACGTTTTATGCGTCACGTTTGCGCACAAAGTGACACCAAATCTAGCGCTATCGGTGAAATCTTCCCGATATGACCACGACGATGCTGTGAGTAGTTGGACAGAGGGCAGTAAAACCTGTGCGGCCTTTTCAGACATTACCGTGTCCATTGTGCATAAATCGACAAACGATTCTGTGTCTCTTATGAACCACCTTGAGCCCGAGGGGGATCAGACTGGTATTTATGGGGTACCTACATTCTTTCTACCAGCCGACACACACAAACTTTACTCAAAGCTCACGCACAGAGGGAGCTGCGAAGAATCGGATAGGATCCTGTTGGACTCGGAACACTCCAAAAGCCTGAACACCGCTCTAGAGGTCTACAGGAGAGCTAGCGAGCAGCGGTCCTACACAGAGGCTTTTGTTCTTGTAGACTCTCCGTCTCGCAGCTGCTCCATAGAAACTCTGTCTGAAAAGCTCTTCCTGGGAGAAACTTGTGGGTCTGGAGAACCTAACTGATTCTCTACAACTTTGTCGACTTTGCGTTATTTAAGAATCCCAAGTCCATTTTGGCAGTGCCCTTTGACACTGCACAGTTAGACAATGGCTTATTTCGTAAACCACGAGACCAGCAAGTGTTTGGTTTTTGTTGTGAAGGACAAACTATACACGCAGATATTCTGCCCCTCTTAAGGGTAACACCATTGTAATAAGTGTGTAAAGAGAGCATAAGGATTTAGAAGATGTTGCCCTTAATATACCACGCTTAGTCATCAAAAGGTTGGTATCTAAAAAATATAATCTGTCATAGCTATAACGACTGGAAATGTATGTATGGATAACTTTTACCAAAGAATTCTAAATATGGAATAATTTAGTAAGATTCATGATGTCCATACACTAGAAAAACAACAAACCAACAATCGGAATGGTAAAACTAAAATATTTGACTCTTGGGTTCTATAGATAAGTAAGAGTGGCTAGAAATTGTTTAAAATATGTCCTTTATTTCATTTAACTGTTTTAGAAACGTAATTTCTTTATCTTTGCATTTAAAGGGACTTTTTAAAAGATAGATTTATAAAACAAACTAAGTGCCTCAGTGATTTAAACGTTTTGAAGCTAACAATTTTTTTTTTGCCGGCTGCGGAATATTTAAATTTATCAACTAGAGATTTTTTTTAGAAAATTAAAGGGAAAACAAAAAAGTCAATAATCTGTGTAGCGTCTGTGTAGATAATAATTTATAAAATAATACAGAGGTAGATAGTTCAACAATTTTTAGGGGAGTTAAGAACATGGAAAAAGAGTTCTCCTAATTCTTTTGAATTGTTTTGCTTATGTGATGTGAGCATGGAAATACAAAATCGAAAGCGCTTGCCGTTGCAGTTATTTTGGGACATCTATGGTTGAATACTAAAATATCTGGAAGAAATCAATTGATGAGTGAGCATACCGTATGACACCCTTGCCAATTTTCAAGACAATTCAAAATATTTTGTAAATAGTGTAAATCCACGAGACCTAAAAATAGTAATGATGTGCTTTTTAAAAAGAATTACAAAAGCAAACGCACAATTTTTTGTTGTTGTGCAATCTATTAGTTCTACCATTGTATTCAAATTAATGCAAATCAAATAATTATTAATTGTACAATCTCTCTTATTATGTGTTTTTTTTCTTTCAAATATCGCATGATTCACTTTTACCATGTGTTTTTCAACCAAATACGACCAATCAGCTCAATAGCGTCACCCGCATTTTTGTTTTGTTTTTAATGACTTATTTTAAACCCTCGTTGGATGTTGTTGGATTTTAGTCATCGACTGTCAGTCCAAGTTGAAGTCCTCGATCAAGCAATTAATTTGTTCGATTTATTCCCCTACTGGTTGGGTCGGTGTCAGTATAATATGACTGGCTGAGACATGAGTCTACCCCTCTCCGCACTGTCTCGTGTGTGGCAGTACACAGAAAAAAATTGCCAGGCGTTAGTCTTGGGGCCCGTCCACAATATAGCATAAACAACAGACAACCAGCTAGCCCAAGCTGTTAGGACAGCTCTCAATAATATTTATCACACATAACAAACAAAACAAAATAATGATAACCAAAAAGAAACAAACAACAACAACAACAAAACAAACAAAAAGGAAAACAATAACAACAGCATCAACAAAACACAAAAGAACAAAATAAATAACAACAAAAAACAAAACAAAGCAAAACAAAATATATAAGAAAAAAGAACGGTTTGAACTGACTGACAGTCGGTGCTATTGGTGCTTTAGAAGTTCATGTTTTGGGAATTTTTCTTACATCCATACCCTGTATCATAGATAATATATATTCTGTGAGGCAACAAGGGTAAATCAGGCACACGTCGAAATTTTGACTTTTAGGGTTAATCATACTTATAGAGAGTTAAAAAGCATTAAATGCACCCAAAGAGATTGAAAAGATTATAACTCGAGAATTTCTAGAACCAGAGATATTCAACTTAATTTGAATATGAAAAAAATAATATATAGTATTTTTAAATGTTCAGAGGGCTCTAGCTCAAAACCCATATTAACGGCTTGTGCCTTATTCGCCCTGGTTGTGTACTATATATAAATAAACATTTGATATAACACCGTTGCCTGGGTAAGTTAATATAAAACTTTCCGGTCCCATATTTTATGTCTCCTAATGTTCCTTTTGTCTTTATCTGACTCTGAGACATTGTTCTGTCAACAAGAATCGCATGTGTAAGATAAACAAGTCTTTTCATGGACTTTTTCTTTTGTTCTTTTTGAAATAAATATCACTTGAAAGCGGTGCAAAAATATTTTGTTTGTGCTGATTGTTTGTAAACATTTGTACAACGCGCTAATACCTGACATCGTTGCTTCTCATTTTCTCATTGCCTTTGAAAATCTGTAAACACAATTGCATAATTCTATGGGTTTCCTTATTTCAGTATTATTAGTAAATTGTAACAAATTAAACAATTGTTGAAATAAAGTATTGGTTTCAACGTGTTCATTTTAACTTTTTTTTAATGACTTGATTTATATCTACGAGAGCCCACCCGTGTATTATAGGACATGTCCGCGATATAACATAGCTGGGTATGATGGACATAAATAAGCCAAGAGACTAAACCAAACCATCATACACTCTCGCTTATAAAAAACTCAATGCTAACCTTCAAGTGCTCGTCTTATAGCCTGTTTTTTTTTTACGATGGTTATACAGAAAGAAACAACAACAACAACAACAACAACAACAACAACAACAACAACAACAACAACAACAACAACAACAACAACAACAACAACAACAACAACAACAACAACAACAAAAGAAAGCAACTAATAAAAAGAAATGAAGGAAAAAAATAACACAACAAAACAAAACCAAAGTACTATACTGTCGCCTATAAAAAGACCTAATGCTTAACGTCAAGGTTATGTCTAAACTACAATGGTAATCATTTTTATCTGTGTTTTATTCATCATAATGTGTTACCAACATGATAATAAATACTTAATAACTACTATGGCCCCAAACATAGCCCTTACTTTGTCCTTAGAGAGCAGATTCACCTTTTTAAAAATGTTTTTGAGGGGAACTTTGTGTAACAAATTTGGACAATATTTCTGCTAGACAACACACTGTGTACCAAAGATAACCACTTATGGGCTGGATCAGGGGTTGAAATGGCTAAATTAATTTTTTTTTAAACAATCAACACCTAAGAACTTTATAGCTTATAATTTAGTTTGAGCAGAAAAAATACTTGAGACGAAATTGTATGGAGATTTGGATAATGTCATTGACACTAGCATCTAGATTCCTAAATCATTCGTAAATCAAGATTAATACTACAATACGCCTATTTAGTATTTGAATACGTTATATACATTCGTTTCTCAATTTCGACATATTATGTTGCGAAAGTATTTTAAACGTCAAAAGCAAATAAAATAGCTTGCGATTTAGAAAGTGTGCAATAATGTACATAGTGTGTATGAACATCAACTTCTGTTGTACTGCTTTATTTCTTTCTTATTGGTGCTGTTACTATATTTGTTGTTGTTCATTAGTTGGTTTGTCTTAAAAATTTTTTTTTTATTATTTATATTTTTAAATGGCCTATAAAATTTTGATAAATTATTTTAAAAATTTTTTAAAGTAAGCTTATGTCGGTTTTACAATGATCATTATTTGAGCATTGATAGGAGAATGCGCAGAGCCAAGTTTGCGCACTTATGAAACTTCTAAGTTTCTTATTAGTTTTCAAATTTCATTTCGTTTTTTTCCTAGACGTGCAAGAAAAGTTGAGTAGGAAAGTTAAAAGCATAAAGAATGAAATCAGGGAGAGAGTTTTTTTTTTAATTTATTTATCTACACCGCTTACTCAGCAGCCTGACAAAATTGTGAAAACCCAAGTTACCAAACTTACCCCAATTTTAGTCTCCATTGACCTATTAAAACTGAAATTTAATGCTTAGTCAAGCATCTTGGAAGATGGTAAGATAAATTAACATGGATGTTTGGTTGTAATTGTTCACATTTGTAAATTTAGAACACCAGTCATGATGTTTGAGCCCACACACAAATGAAGCTATTAAAATTTTTTTTTTCTGCCTCACAAGGAAATTGTATTGTGAATGATTGTCTTTCTTTATTTCTGCTCGATTTTTTTTGGTTCTCTCCTCCAGTCTAACTTTAAAAGCCTCTGTCTGTGTCTGTGTGCCCCTCTATATCTCCTCTGTATTCCTCTCTCTATAGTAACTTCCTATAAATTATTATTGCCGAAGCAAGATTACTACGCTAATGAGTTACGCTTTACATCTTCACAACATGCAATTCTGATAAAGCATTTTAGTTTCATCGTAAAACTGAAAATGATCTTGGGGTCGAAGAAAAGGATCTCTAGTCTTCAGTCCGCCGAAATAATCGTCTGTATTATTATCGCACGAACATTATAGCAAAAAAATTTAAAATAAATAAATAACCATCGAAAAATGAAAAAAAACCCGGAGACAAAACATTTAGGAATAGAAGAACTGACTGTAATCGATTCAGATTAAAAACTGTGTTTGTGATGAATTAAATGAAATTCCACTTGACTTTCATTGTGCTTTTTTTCTGTTGAAAAAGACTCCACAGAATAAATTTTGTCACTTCAGCATCAGATATTCTGCCGTTACTAAATCGATGGAAACCTCTTCGGAGTTAGTTCAGTGTCGTACACCATCTTGATGCAGTCTGCTTCATAGGGTTACTCAAGGCCTATTAAAGAAAATTATATTTTTAGTGGTTCAATTGAAGTAACTATAAGAGAATGATCGCACTAGAAGTATTGAAGGAGAATGATGAGCATCATGAAGAATAAGAAGGAGAAATTGTAGTAGTAGTTGTAGTTGTAGTAGTAGTAGTAGTAGTAGTAGTAGTAGTAGTAGTAGTAGTAGTAGTAGTAGTAGTAGTAGTGACGAAGACATCAGGAGCCGTATCAACAAGGCCAGGCACGCTTTCCGCACTCTACGCTCAGTCTGGAGCTCCTCAGCCTTAGCCCAGCATAACAAGATCAGGATCTTCAACTCCAACGTGAAGTCCGTCCTTTTATATGGCTCCGAGACATGGCGCACCACAAAGACAAACACCCAAAAGCTGCAGACCTTCATCAACAGATGCCTCCGCAACATCCTCAACATCAGATGGCCTGAGGTGATATCCAACCAAGACCTCTGGGAGAGAACTAGACAAGCCCCCATTGAGCAAGAGATCAAGAAGCGAAAGTGGGGATGGATCGGCCACACATTGCGAAAGCCATCATCCAATAAAACCAGGCAGTCCCTTGAGTGGAACCCCCAGGGAAAGCGCAAAGTGGGCCGACCAAGACAGACCTGGCTGAGGAGTACGGACGCTGAAGCCAGGGCGGCTGGAATGACATGGGCCGAGCTGAGGAGGACATCCCAGAACCGAGTACGCTGGAGGAGTGTGGTTGCAGCCCTATGCTCCTATAGGAGCGAAGAGGATTAAGTCAGTAAGTAAGTCATCGTCAGTATATCTCACCTTCTAACATGCAAAAATATTTAAACGTTTGTTTGTTAAATAAATAATAATTATGGCTGACCATCATACTTTCACGATCACTGACCCTTCGTATAGTTTATTATTGTTTTTCTTCTCAGTTGACTCTGTTGGACCTTTCTGTAAATACAGCTATACAACAAAGAGACATAATACAAAATATTAAATAATGGTCACGCCTGTTTTTAGGGGCACTTGGACATATTAGAACCAAATAACTCAAGTCTATACCTACCACAAACTAAGAGTCTAAATTGAGGCTGCCGTATACGAAACAAAAATTCATAAGTTACTCACATTTTATATCAGTTGATGGCCATCAATCATCGTGTTGCAACCTGAACACAGTCCACCCATGTTTGTTCACAACCCAACTCGACTGTAAGTTGAACTTTGAACTTCCGACCGTCATGCCGCAGTCCGGATGTTGCCTAGCCGCCATCTTGGCCCACTTTTTGTGCGGGACGACTAGGTGTGGATTCTAAGCTAGATACATAACAAAAGCCATTTTCGCATGTGCACAGACGTGAATCGTGAGTACAGTTCACGGATGCTAATAATAATATATTCTTTAAGAAAAACGCTTGGCTGCAAAGGTTTGTCCTGTGAGGCAAAAGGCAATAGTTCTATCGAGGAGTTCTACTTTCCCTTTTTTTTCAGATCTGTGCGTGAGCGAAAAGACGCCTTTGCTATGTTACCAGCCTAAGACTGCGCAGATGGTTTTAGTTCCAGGCAAGGCTATGGCTGGTTACGGCACAACAACAGTGCGCTGGTATAAATGGAGAGGAAAAAAGAGGAAAAAAATTAGTGGTCAAAACGCATAAGCATAATCTTAATTCGATTCATTGACACATTATCCATAATAATGTTTACTCTGGTTGGGTCGGTGTCAGTATAAAGTGACCGGCTGAGACAGGAATCATGGTATCCCCGCCCTGTCTCGTGTGTGGCAGCACATAAAATTGTCATATGTCTGTCTTGAGGTCCGTCCACAATATAGCCAATATAGTGCTGATGTTGGACGTTAAAAACAACTCAACTTAATTTCAACTCAACTCTCTCTCTGTCTCTCTCTCTCTCTCTCTCTCTCTCTCTCTCTCGTGGTCTTTCTATCTCTCTCCCTGCCTCTGACTATGCCCCCCACCCACAATCCCCTGCCTTTTCTGTTATTCTCTATGCTCATACGTCTATGAGACTAGATTAAAAAAAACATCTCACCATCTGAATCGTCAACCAAAACAGCGTATGCATCAGGAGTATGAAGAACGTGTCCACATTTGTTGTCAGCAGGAAGGTGCACCCGAGAACAAAAGCTGCTACGGCCACACATGTTGGCAGGATATCGATTTTGTTGAGGAGCAGAACGCCTGGGATGAGCATGAGGGTCCCCGCGATCTGATCGATGTAGTAGGAGGCGGCAGTGGCCCCGGCAAACACCACGTAGATCACACCGATCTCGAACAGTCGCAGGCCGTCGGTGTCCTTCAGGCGCAACCGTTTCACCCATGTTGTACTGCCGGATGACATCTCTGACCAGTCCTGTAGTTGTGCTGCTGCGCTGATGAGAAATACAAAGGGAAAACAAACACAAGTTGAATTAATTGAAAAGCTTTCGGTTACAGATAATTTGAGTTTACGGATCACGAGAAATTTGGAAGAGTGCAAGCCTCGAGAATTAAACAATAAATAAAGACTCTTAAAAGCTATAATAAACATCATCAACAACAACAACAACAACAACAACAACAACAACAACAAAACGCTTCTATTTTACATCATATATTTGACAATTCCATTGTCTTTAGGAGAGGAACTTTGTGTATTACTAATTTCACGTATGAATCACATCACTAATATAGATTTGAAGTAATCCTCTGTGCTTTTAGAACTTAAATAATCATGAAGTTTAGTTTTCATGAAGGTTTGTTCCTATTAGGTGATATATTGCATAACAGATAAGATAAAATAAGATAAGATAAACTTTATTTAGCCAGTTTGGAAATTTGTTCTGGGCATGGACTAATTATACATGTAAACCACCTTAAGACAAAAGTACATTGAAGCAGAGACATATATCATAAGAAATGTAAAGTATATATTGAAATAATTATTTATCTTACTAACTATAGATTACACAGTGCATCCCGACCGCGCTTGCGATAGTCTTTGTGAAGTTTCGGAGATAAAAGATTTGCGATATCTCTCTGTTCTTGTCTTAATAGTTAATATTTTCCCTGTATCCCCGACGTTAATATAATTATAAACCAATTGAATAAAATTGGCTTTGGTCTTTAATATTGTGTTAAGTCTTGACAATAGAGCTTCTTTCAAAGGGTGCATCTACAGATGGCAATTCCTTTCTGACAACTTTCTTAGCCTTTCGTATTAATTATCTATGACAGTATGAGCGAACTGTCCCCACTTGTTTTATTGTCACCCCAACAATTTATCCTTAAAGACATACCACTTTGAATGAGTGAACAATGTACAATGCATCCTTCTATTTATCTTATAACATAGTGTGTCTACATAGTAATGCCAATTCAATTGATTAGCTAATGTCAGACCGAGATGTTTATAGGTATCGACAATTTCAACAGTCTCATCATCGATGTTTAGGGGCATTATCGGATCTTTCTTTATGCAAAAGTCGACAATGAATTTTTTGTTTCTCAACGTTCAGTACACGATAGTTATCTTTACACCAGTTGGTATATTTTTCGACTTCGTCGCGATACACAGTATTAGAGGATGAATTGAGCCTTAATGGAACAGAATCATCTGCAAATTGAATAAGCCATGTACTGTTGTGGTGACTTCTGTACTAGTTAGAGTATGGTAGTTTTGGTACAATGTTGGTGATAGAACACATCCCTGTAGGGCCTCTGTATTCAGAGTTATAGAATTTGGACAAGTTGTGTTCGGCCTTATATATGAATAACACGTGTGTCTACTTTCATATCTGAGAGTCTTTTTCTTTTTACCATAATGTGAGGTTGGGTTGTGTTGAAAGTCGAGGAAAAATCGATGAATAAGAATCTAGAATATGTCATATAAAAGTGAGCCTCATAATTTGTCTTGCTATAAACTAATCTATTAAAAAAGTATGTAAATTTCACTTATTGATTGGGCTATAGAATCTAGATATAGAATCTAAATAGTTAATACTCACTTACAAAAGTAGGTCGGATCTTGTCTAAATATAGATCTAGTAGGTCCCGTTAAAATGTAGACATGGGCTACTCTTTTGAAGGGATGTTTTAGTTTCTAAACTGCATTGTACACTTCATTCTAGATCTAAAGTGGAGAAGTCTATGGACAAATAATGTCCGAGATCTAACTTAAGATCTCTCTAGATGTAGGTTTAGATCATTCTTTGCTGATAAAGGAAATGGTTGTGGATCTGAGGTTGCCATGCCTTGCAACAAAATGGTGCTAGTTCTGCACGCATGGATTTATGGTATTATATAAAAAATTTTGGACTCAAACGCGCAAAACTCATTTTAATTGGCGTAGATGAAGGTTTCTAAAAAAGTCGTAAATTTTTAATAATGTTTTAGCACAGAACAGAATGATACTGGAGAGGTATTTTGCTAGCCTTCTAAGCCTAATAAGCAAGAGGGTAAAACAGAAGTTTGTAAATCTTTATTCAGTCAATGTATAAATATATAATGTACATTATCCAAGTTATAAATGTTGCGACAGACTCAAAACGTAAGAAGCATTACTGTCTCAGCCGGTCACATTAAACTGACACCGACCTAACCAGTAAACAGAAGGGAGCGAAATCGGACCTTTTGCGTCGGAAGCCGATGTTCTACCCCAGGAAATATAATATATATATATGTATAGCTTTACAGACAGGTTTCATTAAAGTTTAAAGAGAATGAGAAGGAAACATTTGTGTGGGGAAAACTTTTTAATTAGGATGAAAACAGTGTGTCAATATTCTGTTACGTTTTGTTTGTTTATTTTTTCCGAAAGGCGTTGATGGCCCTCAAACAATAGGAGAGTAAAATGGTAGTAATACTTTTTGGTTGTTTTCTCCTTGTGCGCTTGATTTCATCTTTTGCCAATTTTCATTGTTCTCTGCGTATCAAACTAAACTAAAAACCATGTAAGTTTCATCAAGGCTATAAAATATACTATTTATTGTATTTTACAACAATGATGCTGGTTGTTCATTTGTTGAGTTGATTTAACGTCCAACATCAGCACTATGATATAGGCTATATTGTGGACGGGCCCCAAGACTGATGTCTGAAAAGTGTATATGCTGCCACACACGAGACAGCTGATCACTTTTACCGACACCAAACTAACCAGTAGGGAGCGAAATCGCCAGGGCTCGAACCCGGACCTTTGGCGTCGGAAGCCGATGTTCTACCCCAGGGCCTCCGCGCTCCCCTATAACACTGATGTTCGCCTAGGGAACATTGGTTGACCCGATCCATATTGTATAAAAGGATTTAATTGATAGTCTATAGCTTTAATTTTTTTAAGATTGTATGTCTTACATGCATAGAATAGTGTTAAGCTTATTTAATAGCTGTGTGTATAAATATAAAAAAAAATCAATAACAATAAACATAAATGTACTAAGAAGTACATGCTTTAAGGTTGGTTGAAACATATCGGAAAATGAAGATGGATTTAACTGATCTATATAGAGTGCACAGAATTATAATTATGTCCTAATCTATTGATACTGGAGTTATAAATCTAGAACATGGCTCTCTATTGGTTTTAAGGTACGTGTAGCTTACTCATAAAAGTACACAGCTGTTAGACTAGCAAGGGAAATACAAGAATTGTTGATAATTGTACGTACATCGTATATGTTATTAAACGACATTCACTCGCCTTGCTATATCAAGACAAGGCACGGTAACCAATTACTTGCATCCTTAAATGGCTGGATTTAGCTCTGTCTGTCGCAGCGTCCTTAACTCTAATCTGCTAATATGCTATCCCTGTTCCTTTTTATCCAAAAAGAAAACAGTTTTTTAAGTCAAACATTTTTCATTAGATTACACGGAGGCTTAGTTTGTTTACGGCATGCTAAAAACAATGAAATAGTTACTCTTGGCAACATACTACGCAGTTGATGCAGTAGCAGCAGCAGCAGCAGCAGCAGCAGAAGTTTATAACCATTTGAAAAAAAATGTTTTCATATTAATATTAATCATGTTTCACTTGAATGTTATGGGTGCATGGTAGTAGGTTGAGTAATTGGTGAGGCCTATGATAAAACCCATAAATACAATATTTATTGAATATCGCTACAACAATATTGTTCTTGACATCCTTATATTGGAAGCCATTGTCTAGAGGAGTTTTATAACCAAAGCAAGACATAAAAAGTACTCAATTATAGTTTGTTTGTAATAGTCTATATCGGTTGAATCTGCTATTCAGTAAAGGCTACAAATTATCTTTTTAGTGTCATCTGTAACGGTGTCTGTTTGTGTGCACCCTACATGATGATCACCTATACAGTAACGAAAAGATAATTATTTCGATTATTTTCTCGTTTTCACGTTTGTTTGCTACTTGCAATCTCTTTGTTTTGACAATTTTTCAGTTAAATTAACAAGCTTTGAGTTGTTGCTGTTTTTTCTTATAGCCTTAACTCTGTTGATTTAAATAAAAATGAACCAGAGATTCAAAAGACACGCTGCAGTGTGCTTGTCGAAATTTGCCCGCCTAAAAAATTCAATTTTTTCTCACTTTACTACATGTAGTTGTAGAAAGACTTAAAGTACAAAAAAAAAGAGAGAAAACAGCGCTAAGAAGTTGGCGAAACAAAAAACTTTGGAGAGATGGCGAAAAATCAATAAAGTGGAATTTTTCGTGGAAAAAGAATGAAAACCCACGAAATTCTCGGGGATTGTGGGAAAGAAAAATCTAAAACGATAGCGGAGGAGTCAGGATGTAATTATATTTAATCAAATATTAGTTAAAGAAACCCATAAACAATGAGAAACCAACGTTCATCACTTAGCAGAAAGCCAGCAACGTTTTCGTGCTCTAAATAATATTTAAAGGATGTAAACTAGGCAATCATTTTCTAACTGTAGTGTTCTTGTTGATTCCTTGTTTTTCAGTCCAGAAAAAAATTGAAGCTGGTCTTGGATTTATCTATCTCTAAACTCAGTAGATAGAAAATGACTTCTTTCCCAGTACTATAAATCAGTAAAGTAACTTCAACATCCCGAGTTTTTTGTTTATTTGTTCAATTTAGTTGCAGTAAGATAAGGCAAGAATTAACGTTGCCACTTGGGCCAATATGAATGTAGACTGAAATCGAATCTCTCTTCCTATTTCCTTGCTAAGGACTTCATGTTCTTGGTTGGATAAACAAAATTGCTTACGTTGACACCATATTTTAGCGTGTTTTAGCAACAATGGGGTATACAATCGTTTACATCTTCATAACGTGATTTATTAACAGATAAAAGAGGCATAACTCACAAATCGTCAATCAACTCAGGGTAATATAGAGTTGTTTCTCTTAGACACCTCGTAGCAGGACATCAAAACATCAAAAAATGTCATTCTCACTATGTATTTTAACCCATACGTGTACAATATCGAGAAGCAAAAGGAAATATTGAGAGCATTAAGATCAGTAAGTCAGTTTTAATCAAACCTCAGGAAATTTGTGCTTTGCTCCATTAAATTATTTTAATTTCCGACGACCCTTTTGGCTTTTCTATTTTGCAACCAGACTCATACTACATACAATTACCAGAAATTTCCAAACAGGCAGATGTGCCAGAAGACAAGACACTATCTGGTAAGTATATGTGTGCATGATTGTATGTGTGTGTGTGTGTTAGTGAGAGAGAGAGAGAGAGAGAGAGAGAGAGAGAGAGACAGAGAGAGAGACAGACAGAGAGACAGACAGACAGACAGACAGACAGACAGACAGACAGACAGACAGACAGACAGACAGTGAGAGAGAGAGAGAGAGAGAGAGAGAGAGAGAGAGAGAGAGAGAGAGAGAGAGACAGAGAGACAGACAGACAGACAGACAGACAGACAGACAGACAGACAGACAGACAGACAGACAGTGATATTTCAATTTTTTTTTATCGGGGGGGGGGGGGGGGGGGGGGGCGTCAGGGGCGGGGCGGGGTTTTTGTGTGGGTGGGTGGGGGGGGGGGGCTGGTTAAACGTCCAGTGTCGGCACTATATCGACTATACTGTGGACTGGTCCCTCTGTCAATTTTATGTGACTCCAAAAAACGAGGCAGGGCGGGGATATCATGACTCCTTCTCAGCTGGCCACATTATACTGACACAGTCGGTTTTGAATGTCGCTGATAGTTTTAATCCACTAATCATAATAACCTGGTTAGAGTATTGTCTTACTGAACAAGGCCATTAATGCTTAAGGAAGACTTTTAATTTTTAACAAATAAACGAGGAGCTTAAACATAGGGTTATAATTATGTGTATCCATTACAATGATTAGATGGGTTGGTTTGTTGCTTTCTGGTCGTCCAACAAAGTTAAATTAGGGGAAGAGTTCCAAAATAAACGTCTGACAATTTATGTGCTATCATATAGATACAGAGTGAGGGAAAGAGACCGTCCAACGTTAACAAACTAAGCTGCATCGCGAACGACTGTCAAGACAATGACATTATGCTGCCACACAGAGATAGGTTGGTGGTAGCAGGACTTCTGTCTTGGCCAGTCACATAATACTGACACCAAACCAACCAGTAAGGGAACAAGGTTTGTCTTGGCCGATCACAAAATTCTGACACCAAACCAACCAGTAAGGGAACAAGGCCGGTCTTTGCCGGTCACATAATACTGACACCAAACCACCCAGTAAGAAAACAAGGCCTGCTTGGGGTTTGAACCACGTACTTCCAGAATATAAGCCGCATCTTCTAAAGGGAAATAACTTTTCAAAAGTTTAATAAAAATAATATTATTGTTAGCTCCCCTGTATGTAAGTCTCCTCTGGGACTTCAATTTTATTTAACCTGAATTGATCTAGTTTTTATCCCAAAAAACAAAACTGCCAATGTTTAGAGTGAACAATTTGATCACCTGGTGAAGTTTTACTATTGTTAATTTCTTTGTATTTATTTTCTCCCTGTTACTTTACCAAAATTCCAAACAAGCTCTTTATCGATAAATAGTGGTCACAGTTGTAATTGAGTTGATTTAACGTCCAACATCAGCACTATATAGGCTATATGTGGACGGGCCTCAAGACTGGCAAATAGGCAGGGCGGGGATACCATAACTCCTGTTTCAGCCTGTCACATTAATCTGATATCGAACTAACCAGTAGGAAGCGAAATAGCCAGTGCTCGAACTACGGACCTTTTGCGTCGGAAGCCGATGTTCACAGAAGCACAGATAGGCAATAGATAGCACTAAAATTATTGATTTAACACCTGCACTAATCCCTCAAAGTCGGCAGGAGTCTCACGATGCGAGCGCATTGTTATTGTCCACTCCTTGAGATTTACGTTGTTGACTCGTTTCATAAACAATTTGACAAGTGCTTGTATTGGAGAATAGAGCCAAAGGGTAAACACTGCGCTGATAGTTGCAGCATTACTTTCACTGACTGGGCATCTGTCTCTCTTGAAAGTAGTGTCATATAATATTTCAACATACAAACCTCTAACATAATTATGTTAAAAACCTACCTCTCTTGTCTCTGCCCTTTGACGAATTAAAAAAAAACACAAAATTAACAAAAGCAAAACAAAAAACAAACAAACAAACAAACGCGTAATAAATATTTTATCGTCTTTCTTTGGAACATAAGCTTAAAAGTTAAAGAGCTTTCGATAATTAACCTAAATTTCAAAATATCATTCAATTAAAAAGATCCAAAAATGCAATGTATTACTACAGTTTACAATTGTAAAAAAATATATATTGCTCTTGTATTTTGTAACTGTTCACAATATTCTGAATTCTTTAACTGCCCAACCAGCTGATGAAGGGAGCAATATCATCACTGTTGAAATGCAAGGTAAAAATTAATGTTAAACTTTGCGTGCTGTGTTGAAACATGTAAGAAGCACAGTTGTTCAATAATGTTTATTACTGGTGGAGTAGTTTGAACGTCCAAAAATAATATACGTTTTATTACAATGTGTACAAAAACGTTTCTTTTATATATCTTAGCTTCTAATTTATTTTGTTATTTATGCATAAATATTTTATCAAGCCAAAGGCAAAGTAATAGATGGTAATTTTCACGTGCATGTATTTAAAAAAAAAAGTAATTTCAAACATTTAAAAATATTATTTATATTTTAAAAAAAGACGCAGAAACATAGCATCTGGTTATTTGAAAAACTGCTTGAACATTTTTTTAGCACGTAACCTTCCTCTTGAATGTTTTAGTTGTCATTTTATAGAAGGACAAATTTGAAGAAAGGGGAGGGTACTCACATGCAACATTTTAAATAACATATAATGTAAAATGTTAACTTTGATATGCCCACACAAAGTGAAGCCAAGCGGATTATTTTTACGTCCAAAGTTAATACTTATTGTATAGTCACAGCTCTCTTGACCATAGGAAATACGGTATTTCAGTTTGGTAATGCGACCACTTAACATCCCTTTCCACCTCCATTACATAATAATAATAATAATAATAATAATAATAATAATAATAATAATAATAATAATAATAATAATAATAATAATAATAACAATAATAATAATAATAATAATAATAATAATAATAGTGATAATATTATTAAACTTGGTGCATTTTATCGTTTAAGGAATAGGTTTCATATTTCATTTTCGCTTCCTTCTAAAAATTTTAACCGTTTAGTAGTTAATGAAAAATAAAACAGATCGGTGAAATCTAAATCTGAGACGCAATGTTATAGTCTTTGAAACAATCAAAATGATAGGTATAGTGTGAATTGCCTATTTGAATAAAAAAAAATGTTCTTATATTCAGAGGACTCATTCTCTGCACTTCTATGTTGTAAAGAATCTATGAAGTTATATGGAGCAGTTTTTGATGTTGCGAAGATTAAGGCACAAAGTGTAAATGGAACAATTTAAGGTTCTCTAAATACGTGATTTAAAAAAATTAATTTTATATCTGAAGGAAACACTTTATCTAAAATAAAACTTTTAACATCTTTTGATATGAAAAGATTCAATTTATCTTAATAAATGTGCATTGTGAACCAAATGCTTTTTTCATTCGTCATTGATTTCTACATTAATTACATATGATGGGAGAGACTGAGGAAGAGAGAAAGAGAAAGTGAGAGATAGAGAGAGAGAGAGAGAGAGAGAGAGAGAGAGAGAGAGAGAGAGAAGTAAGAAAAATTAACTTCGAAAATGTTTGCTATGTAGACCTATGTGAAAAAAATTGAACAAAATGAGCACAAATAGGATGTAAAAAAAATCAAGAAAAACCTCAACTAGACCAATAATGATTATGGTTTCAGCTTGTAGCATCATTCCTTTTACGTAGGAGGACTGAAAATGGTCGATTCACGGAATCACCAAGATGCCATCTTCTATGTGAATCATAACCTAGATTCAAACTAATTAGCCCACATTAAGATGATTCTGTCGCTACAAGATGGATCTCTAAATGACTTAATGATGCCGTTCTCTGCTACTAGGTCTAGAATCAGGCTAGTATGGCGAGTTTAAGAAGGCCCCGCGTTTCTAACACGATGTTGGAAATGAGCGTCATCAGTTGTTTTTTCCTTGAAAATTTTCGGTCTGAATCATCTACAACGCAACGGTTCTCAAAATATTTTAGTACAACTACGTGTGCTGGTAGGTCAGGCCTTCATTGTCTGCAACATTTTTCAAAGCATTGATATATATTTCAAAGCCGACTTTAATTCTAAAATTCTCTTGACTTTTTGGGGGGCTTTAAATTTCGTCCGTTTTTTTTTTTTTACTTAAAAAGTTAAATTCTAAGTTTCCTCTTCACGAACTTCACTTTTTAAATTACTTTCATTATTGAAGCCAGCTGATCAAAGATATGGTGTTAATAAACTAATCCCATTGTCACCTGTTTCTTTTTCCACAGCGTGTTTATCATAATATATTTTTTTCTACCCCCTACTCATTTAAATACAATTTTAAAAGAAGTTTATTTCGATGAAATTAGATATAATTAGGCTTCAGTATGGCAACAATCTGAGAACCAATGGCCCTAATGATGATCCGGGATGCTCTTTTTTCTTGTGAATAAAAATTGTAGCGTTACATCTAAATCTCGATTGATCTAGATGTTGGCTGGCTGACATGGGATATAAAAAAAAGTGGGACAGATAGAACTATTAGAAGCTAGCGGGTATATGGTACAACAGTACAACCGACAAACTTGTATCTTCCCCAGCTTACGGGCATTAAGCCGCTATGTACATGCCGCGGCAGCCAGTTGGAGCAGGATTGAAGCTATGCTCGAGCAGGATCCATAACCCATGATCCATGACCCATGATCCGTGACCTACATAGGCACAGTCACTGAGTCAGCCCAGCTCCGGACCTTTGCTTTTTATTTTTTACTTTTACATTGTTTGTTAGTTTCACGTCGCCTAAGTCTTCCCTGCAAATCACAATGCGCATTCCCCATTCGTTTGACGGTACTCCGGCTACCGTACTGAATTTGTTTCGAATACTTGAATAACAGTTATAAAAATAATGTCTTCGAATACTTATTTCTTGAAACCAGTGGGTACCACAGGTTTGCTTTATTATTATATCAAGGGCAGCTAACTAACTAGCTATCTAGCAAGAACAAAAAAGGGAAGAGAAAAAAAAAAATAGAGAAAGAGAAAAGAAACAAGCAGCAGTTGCAACTTATCCAATAATATGAAGTTACAGTAATAGGCTTTAATAGTTTCGATGATTATTCAAGTTTTCAATGTTGGCTATAGGCAGATACAAAAACAAAAATATATATTCGGAAAAAAATTACCAAACTTATATTATTTTTCACTTAGTAAAAGGGGGACAAAACGCATGGCCAGAGGACAGTTCAAAGAAATAAAGGATTAGTCCGCCTACTTTTTTTTTTCAATTCTCTTTACAAAGGTGTATATAT
Source organism: Elysia chlorotica (assembly GCA_003991915.1). Classification (NCBI taxonomy): domain Eukaryota; kingdom Metazoa; phylum Mollusca; class Gastropoda; family Plakobranchidae; genus Elysia; species Elysia chlorotica. The sequence continues at coordinate 387,963 of RQTK01000382.1, read as the reverse complement.
ATAATATATGAAACACAGAACATAGCTATTACTAACTTATAACACCAAAGCAACTGACGTGTTCATTATCATTGGACAAAGAATTATGTTGCACGGTTTAATGGAGCAAATCAAAGGGTCAGTGGACGACAGAACTTACTTTATCCATTAAAATAGTTGTCTGTTTAACACTGAAATTGATAATTATTGTTTTACTGTATTTGAAAGAGACGCCTTTAGTTTCTCTCATAATGTACGTGCTTAGCTTCATTGGAAGTAAGAGGATAAAAATTCACCAAAAAACAAACAAAAATAAAACAACAACAACAACAGCTACAACAACAACAACAACAACAACAACAATTTACAAAAAAAAACCAAAAAAAAAACAAACAACAACAACCAACAAACAAACAAACAAAAACCCAAGGATCTCTCTTTCCCCAGTTTAAAAAAAAATTTTTGTTTGTTTACGAAATCATTCAAATTATAATTATTATTGTACTTTTGTCCCCGCTGAATGCACACCCGGGTATTTTGAAACCCACAGAGAGTCGAGGAAGTATTCGCGAAAGCAGAATTTATTCCTCTCTGTATCAAACAAGCAAACAAAGGCTCATCTTTCATTTTAAATTAAGTTGGTTTCGCCGTCAATATTGGTCTACCGACTAGGTTTGCCAGCATCACCAGTTTGATAATGTAATGAAAACAAGAACATTTGTCACTCGTATTGATTGATTGACAAGAAAAAAAAGGAAGTCAGAAGGCGTTCTGTAGTCGTTTTTTTTTTAAATTAATTAAATATTTTCTTACATTATTGCTGCCATTGGTGCATTTTTAATACGGTATTTTTTTTCTTTTGCATTGACTCGAGGCCACGTGGATGAAATGTTAAAATTAATAAGTTTAATAGAGGATCGGATGTCTATGGTATATCTTTTTATGTTTAACTGCTAGGAAAGTCTTAATTTTTTTATTTTAATAATGCTAGAAGATTTTTGTTTTGAAATTAATTTGACCCCCCCCCCCCCCCCCCCCCCCACCTTCTCCCTTCTCATTTCATATAAGAGAAAAAAGCCAACTCAACCGCCGAGACGCTCCATATCCAAAACTGTCAGACGAAATTAATACACTGTTCTACATTTGATACGTGTTTGGGGTTTACAAAAAAAAATAAAAAAAAAGAAACAAGATTGAAGTAATAAATTGTTAAAAGTGTTTTTTTTCCCTCTCTGTATCAAACAAGCAAACAAAGGCTCATCTTTCATTTCAAATTAAGTTGGTTTCGCCGTCAATATTGGTCTACCGACTTGGCATGCCGGCATCACCAGTTTGATAATGTAATGAAAACAAGAACATTTGTCACTCCTATTGATTGATTGACAAGAAAAAAAGGAAATCAAAGGGCGTTCTGTGGTAGTTTTTTTTTAATTAATTAAATTATTTTTTTTACATTATTGCTGCCATTGGTGCATTTTTAATACGGTATTTTTTTTCTTTTGCATTGACTCGAGGCCACGTGGATGAAATGTTAAAATTAATACGTTTAATAGAGGATCGGATGTCTATGGTATATCTTTTTATGTTTAACTGCTAGTGTTGTTGTTGTTGTTATTATTTTTGTTTCAATATTGTTGCCATTGCTGCATTCTTAATATTTTTTTCTCTTTTGCATTGACTCTAGGCCACGAAGATGAAATGTTAATATGTTTAATAGAGCATGGGGTGTTGATGGTGTATCCTTTTTATTTCGAACTGCATGTATGGGAATTTTTAGAAAGTCTTCATTTTTATGTTAATCATCATAGAAGATTCTCATTTCACAAAAGAGAATAAATCCAACCCAACCACCGAGACGATATATATCCAAAACTGTGAGATAAAATAATACACTGTTGTAAAATTGCTAAGAGTTTGGGGTTTAATAAAACTATTAAAAAACATCAAAAGAAAACAAAAGAAGATTGAAGTATTAAATTGTTATAAGTCTTTTTTTTATATCTTGTTATTCTTTTGTTAGAAAAAGCAGAACTCTCTTCTAACTTAACGTCCCCTTGGTTCTCCCAGAAGATCCTATTACACAATTTTGGCGACTACGGGATCCCAGAGCGGGATTCTCCTGACTTGGTTGCCCATTATTATATCGACATTTTTTAGCAAAGCAATGTTAACATTTATATGTTATTATTCTTTTCTCAGTAAAAGCAGACTATCTTCTATAAGTTCTTTTAGAAGATCCTATTCTAAATTACGACGACAGAGCGGCCTTGACTTGGTTGCCCATAATTATTATATCAACACTAAGCCAAACAAAGCGGCCTGAATATGGATTGAAATCAGTGAAACGTTTGATCCTCGAGTCACCTCAAGGAAACCTTTTTGTTAGACGTCTTGGGACTCCCAGAGCGGGATTCCCCTGACTTGGTTGCCCATTATTATATCGACACCGAGCCACACAAAGCGGCCTGAATAGGGATTGAAATCAATGAAAGGGTATGGTTTTGATTAAAAGCTGCACGCTCGATCCTTGAGTCACCTCAGGTAAACCTTTTTGTTAGACGTCTTTCCGTAAAATTTGGGCCACTTTTAGTCTAATGTGACTGACTAAGAGCAAGACAGAGGTCATGGAACCCCCCGGAATCACCGCTGGTCTATGTGTGGCATCACTTTGGCCAACATTTGTCAGGCGTTAGTACTGGGACCCGTACGCAATCAAGTCTATATAGAGCTATATAGATGCTTGAAACCGTGCAACAAACTGAAAGCAATCTAAGTGACATCACATTAAATTGTCAGAGGTTAGTTGCGAGTCCCGTCCCTTGGTGGGAACTAAGAAACCAGCAAACCAAACTATTCTAGCTTGTAGAGTCAAGTTGGTAATCGAGATAGCTGCAATTATCCATTTCACAATAACTATGTAAAAACATAGTAATCGACTTGTGGAAAGAATGTGACTGCGACTGACCACGACCAGGCCTTGGTCCTGTTTGACATGCATCAGGCTGGGTGAGGTAGGCCTGTGCTCGTTAGCACTGGGGGGAGGTTGGGGGTGGCGCACACAATGCACTGACTTGGTGACAGGAGCGGGACAAGAGAGGTAGGCCGGACCTGTCGCGACAGTGTATAAAACAGCTCGCTGTGTTGTCTTTTGGCTAAAGGTACTCCGGTCTTTTTCAAAGGGAACAGTACAGAACCTGCAGGTAAGAGATCTAGCTTATTTATTCATTCATAGTTTTAGAATGCTTCCTATGTTCAATCTCACGCGTTTCTTCAAACATAAATCGTAATATTTTCTCTTCAAATCATTTTAATTAACCCACGACTCATGATGTGAATCGAAAGCTATTCAGATCACTTCAGATTTTTGTTAAAGTTTACAGCATTTTGTGTTTTGCAAAGCATAATAATAATAATAATAATAATAATAATAATAATAATAATAATAATAATAATAATAATAATAATAATAATAATAATAATAATAGCAATAATAATAGTATTAATAACAGCGATGATAATGACAGTAACAATGTATTAGAGGCAAGTTGGAACTAGAATAATAGCTAACAATAACAATACACAGATGTTTTTTATTATGTGTGCAATGCTATAGTATAACAGTACTTGTACTATGCCTCCTTGCAGTATAGTTAATGTCACCGTGCATGTTTTCTATATCGAATATTTTTATTTTATTTCTTATAACAATGGGCGCATTAGACTGTTAAGATTTATATTAACTTGTCTTAAAATCCATGCTCTCAAAGACACTTAACATTCAAGTGTCTTGGTATAGTGCATCAGGGTCTAACTAAGCCCTCTCGACAAAGTAAATATTAGTTTATTTATCATAAAACATTTTGGCCGCTAGAGTTTAGTATGGACTTTATTTTTTCTTCCAAATTGTATACTCAAATGTAAGTGAAGAATTCTAACGCTGTTGTTTTTTTGTGGTTGTATGTTTAATTTTGTAATCTATTTATTTAATAAAAATTTCTACATCTTACATTTCGTTGAAAGCGTTGGCCTTTTTGCCAAGATTTGACATTATTAAAAGTGGGGTCTACTTTCTCCTGTATATAGGTTTTTTACCATTAGAAGTAGGTTTGTTCACTATTTCATAGACAATACTTATAGGAATTGTCAATGTATCCTTACCTTATACCATATATCTAACACATGACATAAACTATAAAAGACACTCTTTCATACAGTTTAAGCATTCATGGTAAATCCTATCATTTAGTGCGATCCCCACATACCAACAAAGATTTACAGAACCCGATAAAGACCTAGATGCTATCATTGTGAGACAGGTCGGTTATCCGCGAACTTTTCTCACTACCGTATCCAGACTCGTCACCCCCTTTGCTAACATGAGTAAACATGAGTGTTTCTTTATTGGTCATTCATAGACTCATAGTCATTGTAATACCTTCTATTAGTTTTAAGTATAATAATGTTAAATAATAGATTTCAATCAAAACACACGAGGTTGGAAGGCTTCTAGAAAACATGCCGGATTTCGTAAGTGCTTCGCATGGTTAGGATATATTTATAATAATTATATTAATATATCACGGCGCTCATAAATAACCAAATCCTTTACTAAGAAAACGTAAAATGCAATACATAAATCATGGTGCACATGAACGAGCAATCTATTATGAAGAAAAAACGTTGAATAATTTTCACCCATAAAACATGGTGCGTGCAGCCAACCAAATCCATTACGAAGAAAAACAAAACAAAACGAAAATAAGACAAGATTAAGCCAAACATAAGCATGTCTAGTGTGGCATTGATCGATGGGGTGTGCCAGTGCGACACCTGAAGGTTTAGTGGTGTCCGCAGGCTTAGTACAGAACGTAATAAATAGCAGACTTTGTATACATTGAATACCTTAGTGACTGGACCGTGAAGCTAAAAATAATTACTGTTGGCACAAGGTACCTCTATTGCGTGGACAAAGTTAGAGTTTCTAACACAGTGGCGGTTATAAGCCACATCCAAAAAGACCAACGATTGATATTGGAAATGAGTTGTAACAAGGAGGCGCGTAGCCTTACTACCGGTATACTCTGTAATACTTTCCCCCCTTTTCACAGAAGCCCAAAAGAGAACCGGTTTCTAAAAATCTTTCTCTGCGGTTGTCCCCTGGTTACCTTTCTTTTCGCGCCTAGACTGGTTTGTTTAAACAACGCTACTGTGCCATTTCTGTAAGTAGATTGTGAGGCCCTCCAGATTCTGTTTTTGCTCCGTATCCTTACAGTGTTCCATGTACAAACAGTTCAAGTTCAAGTTTTTTGTCGCGGGTATACCCTGATCAAAAAATGTTTTGTTGTTGTTGTAAAATTTTACAGGAATATTGAGCATGCGTGGGTTATATAGATAGATAGTAGATTCATGTTTAGATAGATATATAGGTAGGTATTTAGGTAGGTAGATAGATAGATAGATAGATAGATAGATAGATAGATAGATAGATAGATAGATAGATAGATAGATAGATAGATAGATAGATAGATAGATAGATAGATAGATAGATAGATAGATAGATAGATAGATAGATAGATAGATAGATAGAAACATACATGCATACAAACATATCCACATACATGCATACAAACATATCCACATACATGCATACAAACATAGATATAGATAGACCGATAGATGAATAGATAAAACAGATAGAGAAAGAGAGAGGAGAGGGGTAGAGGGTGAAAGAGAGATACGGAAAGAAAGAGCGAGAGCGAAAGACAGGCAAAGAGAAATAGATATATAAATAGATAGAAAGATAGAGAGAGGGAGAGAGAGAAAGAGAGAGAGAGAGAGAGAGAGAGAGAGAGAGAGAGAGAGAGAGGGAGGGAGGGAGAGAGAATGGTATAGTAACACTGTGCAATGTTCTTATGTAATCAAGGTGTGTTTTACCAAAATCTCTAATAAATTGGAAAGGTGATCTTATATCTCTCCCCTATTAACGCGACAGTAATTCTACCCCACATGTATAATTATGTTTAGAGAACCTCCGTTGTAACGTTACCAAATCACTTAGTGCATAGTTATACTCTGTACTGTTACATCGACTCAATAGGTAAAGGACTCGTGGTGGATTTAAAACCAATCAACCAATTTTGTTATTGGCATTTTGTTGCAGACGCTGACACTCAGCAAAATTAATCTGCACATAAGCTAGGATTGTGGTGTATCCTGATTCTCTTATTGCACGCTGATGGTAGTCATCTTTGGGTGCACTAAATTTGATGAATAGCAACATGCCAGGTTGAAATTGCTTAATAGATCCTGTTTCAACACGATTGCGAAACAAGCAGGATTGCTTCGTTAGCAAAGCTAGGTTCTGCAATTCCGTTCCTGGTTTTAGCACATGGCATTTTTCTCTTTGTATAATTATACAGGCCTACTTTCATTCTATCTTCTCGGCGTGCGTGCGTTATATTTGAAGTAGCTTTTTAGGCAGGTGCTGTAGCAGTAAGGGGGGCGTTTGTTCAGGTACAGAGTTTAATTATCATTCAGCAAGCAAGTTCCTGGTTTGAGAACTCAGGTTGTAATCTTCACCTTTGCACAACCAGACTAGTCTTGATGTATTTCTTCACCGAATTCATTGCCTGGGTATTGAGGATCAGGGAGGGAAGCAATAACAATAGGGAGGGTCCTATATCTCACCTCAAGACAGTTTTCTGGTACCGTCTTGATGAATTAGATTCAATTCAGTATTTTTGGAGCAAATACGAACATCAAGGGGGTCATAAACCCAACACAACCTTCGCCCCCACGCTCGTTCACCACTCATTCTATTGCCCGTCAGTTTGTAAGGACTATCATGCTTGCCATTGAAGAAAATGCCCCTACGCTGGTATGTTTGCACCAGTAAACATTTCGAAGGTCCATTATACTCTGAATAGTTCAGGGAAGCTCCAAACACTTCGATGGTTCAGCCTTGAGGCTGCTGCTTAGTCACCTATGACTGTATTGAAGCAAACAGGCAGCTAGATCTAGGGGTCATAACCAAGGTCAGGGCCGATCGAGGCTATTTTTTTTAAAAAAGCTGTTTTTTGGTATCCAAAGATCCGATCTAAGTGTCCATACCGGGTCCATCTGTCTGATTCTTTTGGCCCTTACACTTGCTACAAGGCTTGTGTGTATGTGTGTGTGAGAGAGAGAGTGTGTGTGTGTGTATCTTCTTTGGATTTTCCAGTACAAGAATAAAATTAATAGTACTGGCGCAAATTCCCTTAGATTTGGAAAATAAATCTTTTAAGTAATAACATTTTGGGGGTAAAATTCGAGATCTAAATTACGATATTACTGTATTCATAAAACGATGTCTAACAGTTTCAGCCATTTTAAATGGTAAATTTATATTAGCTGTAAAATACGTCCTATGTGCTCCTACGAATTTTGTTTTACTGATATAATTTAATTTGTTTAGAGTGTAACACAAACTGCAAAAGCTATATTCTTCTGCGTAAATGACCTGATGTTTTTTTGACTTAAGTACCTGTAGTACGCGCTAAAAATAAAGTATTGTATAACATTAAATTCACATTAATAATACTTTTAAGAGTGTCACCGGTCACACAGAGATGTCTAGAGTAGACATAATTACAGTTAAGGTATAGGCATGAAACTCAAGATGTTTGTAGCATAGTGGTGATAAATTAATTGTACAGTCACGTGAGTTGTTAGAACAGGAGCCAGGTTGTTTTTTTATTTGTGATTTACTGCGGATTGCCAAAGAACACGAAGTGCCTTATGTAGACATTTGAAAACATTTAAAGTTAGATGTATGTAACTGCTACCTTCCTATAGGATCTCCTGGATTAATGATAGAGAGAGATAGCGAGAGAGAGAGAGAGTGAGAGAGAGAGAGAGAGAGAGAGAGAGAGAGAGAGAGAGAGAGAGAGAAAACAGATAGTGAGAGAGAGAGAGAGAGAGAGAGAGAGAGAGAGAGAGAGAGAGAAAGAGAGAGAGAGAGAGAGAGAGAGAGAGAGAGAGAGAGAGAGAGTTGTTTTAAATTATAGTATTATTTTAGGCATCGGTAAAAGGGGGATATGGGGAGAGTCTCCAGTAGTTTTTGCAGACAGAACTGCTATCCAATAATTGCAGTAAAATACAAGGCATATTAACCCCCCCCTCACACACACACACAATGTAACCCCCCCCCCAAAAAACAATGTGTGTGTGTGAGGGGGGGGGGTTAATATGCCTTGTATTTTACTGCAATTATTGGATAGCAGTTCTGTCTGCAAAAACTACTGGAGACTCTCCCCATATCCCCCTTTTACCGATGCCTAAAATAATACTATAATTTAAAACAATTGCCATCCTTGTTAATTTATTTACTTAATGTGACCGGCTGAGTCAGGAGTCATGGTATCCCCGCTTTGTCTCGTGTGTGGCAGCACATAAAATTGTCAGACGCCAGTCTTGGAAGCCGGCCATAATATAGCTTACTATAACTACTTATTTTCTATACCATTTGAAGACTTTGATAAGTATGCATTGAGGCTTCCATAAGAACAGGCCAAGTCACCGAAATAAACAGAGTGAACATATTATTTTTGCATACTTAGGGTAACAGTGATCTATCTCTAACAAATCATTAACATAGTCAGTTCTGATTGATAATCAAATAGGCCTAGGATTTTTTCTTCAGCCCTCTCAGCCTACAAATCAACAATGAGAAATGACTTCACCGCGCCTACCACTTTAATTGTATAATTCATTTGGACTCTAATTTCAATTTTTTGTCTTTATTTCTGTGACTTTGCCTGATATTTTAGGCCTATTAGACGCCGAGGTATTCATTCAACGCTGACAATAAATCCACCCATAGTCTCACAGGCCATTCAACCGAACCGAAAACCTTGACATTAAAATGAGTATTATTATGTATGCTCTTGATCAGAAAATACGCCCTTATGATGTCAAGGGTGAAGGTTAAAACTATTTTGTTGTATACATAGATTGTCCAACTAGTTGCTATTTAAAGACGAGATTCAGCAATACAAATCATGGTGAACTGTTTGAATAGAAAGGCCAGACGAAGCGTGACATTTCCTTAAAATGTGAAAATTGTCCTTGGTAATCTCTCTCTCTCTCTCTCTCTCTCTCTCTCTCTCTCTCTCTCTCTCTCTCTCTCTCTCTCTCTCTCTCTCTCTCTCTCTCTCTCTCTCTCTCTCTCTCTCTCTCTCTCTCTCTCTCTCTCTCTCCCTCTCTCTCTT
>RQTK01000382.1:273992-375484 GCA_003991915.1 Elysia chlorotica | reverse complement strand
GGAGGGGGGGGGGGGGGGAGGACCGAGAGGGGAGGCAGTACGCACGGTTCGGTTTTGAATAGGATAGGGAGTACAGGAATGAGGATGTTTAGATGAAAAGAAAAAGGAGTGAGCAATGGGGAAGAGAGAGAGAGAGAGAGAGAGAGAGAGAGAGGGGGGATAGAGAGAGATATAGATAGTTAGAGAGAGCGAAAGAAAAGAAACGAGAGAAAGAGAAGGTAGAGAAAGACTATTGAGAGACAGGAGATGAAATGTAGTACGGAGAATTGGAGGAGGAGATATATGAGGGAGAGGATGTGAAGAAGTAGGGAAAAGAGAGAGAGAGAGAGAGAGAGAGAGAGAGAGAGAGAGAGAGAGAAAGAGAGAGAGAGAGAGAGAGAGAGAGAGAGAGAGAGAGAGAGAGGGGGATACGAAGATAATGGATAGAAAGTTGTATTGTATAGAGATAAAGCAATGAGAAAGACTATTGAGAGACAGGAGATGAAATGTAGTACGGAGAATTGGAGGAGGAGATATATGAGGGAGAGGATGTGAAGAAGTAGGGAAAAGAGAGAGAGAGAGAGAGAGAGAGAGAGAGAGAGAGAGAGAGAGAGAGAGAGGGAAAAGAAAGGCGACTCATTATTATTTTGACATTAAAAAATAGCACATAGGTGATTACTGATACTCACTACCAGCTTTCAAATTGGTCTGTGTGACACAGGTTCAGGTTTAGATAAAGGTACAGACGTCCCGGTAAAATTTTCTCTTGACACTCGAGAGTAACTGTTGGTTCGGCTATAGGTGTTGAGCCACAAAATTGATCAACATATTCAGGACTATTGAGCAAAGATTCTTTTGCGAAATCGCCGATCAAGAAATAAAAAAATCTCCGTATTGTCAACCTTTATGAGGGAGGGGATATCAAACTTTAAAAAATACCGAATTAATCTAATATCATCGCTCCCTCAGTGATATCACTGTTTGCTTTTTTTTTCTGTAAAAATGTATTGGAACATTTTATTTTATTATCGTAGATTTTCAAAACTACGTTTATATTTTGTTTCATTCCATTTATGATGTACAGTTGTGTTTTTTTGTTGTTCGTTTGTAGTACATTTACATGTGCTACTGAAAAATTATAGCGAAGATATCTCAGAAATAACTGGTTAAGAGGTCTTGAGGCCCACTTTTTTTTCGTAAACATGTCGATAACGTTTGTTATATTTTTATCTGATTTATATAGATGGGTTTAGATGGGTTTCTACATTAAGAAGCACCCCCATATATACACATTTTTGTTAACTTTGTCCACAATCCTCACCGTTCTTGTGCCGATGATGCTAGATTCGACGAGAGCCCTGAATGTTTTATGCATTCTGAAGAAAAATTGTTAAGTGATGTGTCTGGATTGAACCTGTAAAAATATCCCGAAACACAGAGATGCTTCCCTAAAAAAAAATATTGTCGCTTTGCCCTGTAATAAAAAAAAAACAAAAAACGACAAAACAATTGTTTCTCTGCACACAATAAGTACGTTTAAACAGTAATAAAATTACAAAACCCGTTCATTACCTTAGAGTTCTTATTATTGTATTCTGCACTGTAATGTTCAAATAGCAGATTGTAAACCTTAGAACTAATAGTAGTTTAGTGGGCAGCAACTGACTCCAACTCTCTCGTAATTGACCATTGCAAGTGCAGCCCTCCCTTTACCCCTATATTGATGTGTTTTTGTGTGTACTCATATTTCTAAGAAATAATTGGTTGAGATTAGCAAAATATACTCTTATCTATTTTGCATGGAATAAAAGTAATCTAAATACAAACGATAAGAAGGTAGAAAATTGACAAGCAGGTGAATTGATTATATCCTGTTACTGAAGAGAACCCAAAATAAGAGAGGGTACCAATGTTCTTCATATCAGGGTCGAATCTCATACAAAGCGGTGCCAACACTACAGATTGTGACGTCATAGAAATATGTGTAAACCGTCTTATTTTGATGAAGTGGCCAGGTTTTTCCAGGATTTGGTGACTTTATTGCCCTGTCCCGTGTGTGGCAGCACATTAAATTGTCAGACGTCAGTCTTGGGGCCTGTCCACAACTTAGCCTATGTATTGCTGATGTTGCACGTTAAATCAACTCAACTCTTGTGTGATGATTTTGATATTGTTGGTGATGATAGTGGTAGTCTAGTAGATCTAGGTCTAGTAGTGACATTGAAGGCGAGGAGCCAGTAGTTAGATCTAGATCTAGAAATATAGACCTAGCGATTCAGTGCGAAGAGCAGTTGAGTTAGACGTAGATAGAAACTGAGATGTAGATCTAGATCTAGTTGATGAAGAGACCTGAATAACCATGACAGCTAAGTACCTGATCTACTTCTGCATGCTTTTTACATGTCATTCTATTCTGTTGGCAATGGTCAGAGAGAAAACTCAGGATCATTCTTGAAGTTTATGTTCACTTTTTCTGTTGCATGAATCTGCTACAGCTGGTTCATTCTTGGTGTAAGGGTATTAGACCTAAACATTTTCTGAAAGCTGGTAAGAACTTTTATTCCTATTATTTGGAGCTTAAAAGACCAAGGTCAAAGTCACAAAACACTTGTATCGTACCTAAACCCGCTAAAAATTTTCTACATCCTTTCAGCTTTAAAAAAATGTATACGTTTTATTGTTTATAATAAATTTGTGCTGCCTCCCAGTCCATTTTATGACCCCTATATAAATTACCAAATATAGCCCAACACTACACACTAAATACTAGCAACACTTGTAGGGTTAAAGGAACTGGACCGCTGGCAATGCATTTATATGTGTATATATTTCTCTTCTTTTTTTTGTCAACAGGTTATTATCCAAGGCTTCAGAAGCTATAGGGATCAAACTGTTGTTGAACCATTCAGCTCCAAGCACAACGTCATTGGTTAGTGTAATGAAACTTGTAAAACTTACCGTAATTGTCATGTATTTCTTCTGAATTGAATTAAAACAAAATTGAATTAAATTTCTTTACTCATCATTTATGTCTATAGATTAAAACAAAAAGGCCCCCTTTTTTACTCATGATTTTTATTGAAACTCGATTTTTTACATTGCCTGAATTAGCTGTATCAGACACTTAATTTTTTTCATGTCATACAATGATACATTAAAAGAGCTATGTAAACAGGTTAGTGTGCTGTTGCATGAAACACACTGCAATTAAATAACTGACACATATTTCCTTTCACTTTCAGTTGGAAGAAATGGATCTGGAAAGAGCAACTTCTTTTACGGTGGGTTTTCAATGATGCCTTATAAAAAAATAAGACTAAGAGTATTTTGTGGCATGCTTTTTTTTTGTTGTTGCTGGATAATTTTTCTTTGCACATTTTTAAAATCTCTCAGAATTATGAGATGTAACTAGTCTCCTAGTATCTGTTATTATAATTATTATTATTTTTTATATTATCTCAGAGAATCAGGTGCGGAAAAATTTATTGTGATTTTTTTTTGGTACGTTGTAAACACATTTTATCGATCAGCTTTTATTTGATTTTCAAGTGGCACACACACACACACACACAGAGGGATCAGGTTCGTCCTGGGTCATCAGTCAGTGACAAATTTTTTTTTATATACCCGATATTATTTCATGTGATCAGGTCTAATGATCCATCTTTTTTATGATCAGACGATTAACCGAAGTAACCTCAGTAGCACCAGCAGTAATTGGTTTAGAAACATGGGAATTAGCGGCAATACAAATTTAGTAATTTAATGCTTGTAAATTGGAGATAAAATCACAGAAAAGACAGGGTTTGCCATGGCAAAAGCACTGTCTTGAATAAACTTGGACAACAAAGACGCCCCTCAAAAGTACTTTCGCCTATAGAAAATAATGAGGCAAATCAACATCCGTATTAAGGTGTGGCAGCCTTGAGCCAAAGTAAATCCTCGCTCAGTAAACCATGGTAAAATGTGCGTAAAATATCACTTTAAGAAAACTACATGTACACTCTTTATGAAGGTATTAACTATTATAGATGAAATGTTTATATTTTGTTTAGAAATAATAAGTTGGTGTTTTCTTTTAATAATAATAATAATAATAATAATAATTTTACTTATCTAGCGCCTTCCACCGAAGTATCAAAGCGCTTTACATTTTTCAAGATATAGGCATATATAAAAAACCTACATCTTGAACATAAATTATACACAATGCAATAGACAGGTGATAATTGGAATACATAGGAGCATACAAAAAAAACAATTTTTTTTTTAATCCATCGATGTTTGACAGATTATGACACCTATTGTCAGTAGAACCCAACCTGATCAGTGCACACATCCACCCACCCACCCACACACACACACACACACACACACACACACACAATATCTCACTAAAAAGAATAACTAATGCAAAAGTTAGGACATAATTTATTTAAAATACAACTAAAGTTAGTTTTGTGAGAAAAAAATTCATGATGTTAAATGTTGGGCTGTTTCTATTGCAAACGGTCTAATTTTTTGTTATCTTCCATTTGTAGTTAAATGTGGATAATGTATTATATCTGCAGCTATCCAGTTCGTTCTATCAGATGAATTTAGTCACATGCGTCCAGACCAGCGTCAAGCTTTGCTTCACGAGGGCACAGGGCCCAGGGTGATAAGCGCTTTTGTTGAGATTATTTTTGACAATGCGGACAACAGGATTCCGGTAAGAGACAAAACTTTGGGTAGAAGTGTCTTGTTACATAGATTTTTCTTCCAATTAACTGTTCATATTAGTTAACGGATTGGAAACATATTTATATGAACAATATTAAATTTGCTTTGCCAATTGCAATATAAAAAAACTATCTACCATGCATACTAGCTAGTGTATTTTTTTTCTGACGAAGGATTTCGAGAATAGAACTATATTAAATTATTAAATTCTATATTAATTTTCTTTCTTCCAGATTGAAAAGGATGAAGTAGTTCTCAGGAGAGTGATTGGGTCGAAGAAGGATCAGTATTTCCTGGATAAAAAGATGGTCACGTAAGTGCTACAGGATAATTAATCTATATTGAATGTTTGTTGTCTTTTGTACAATGATATTATTTTATAGAGAGCATTGGGCTCAGATTCTCTGGCACTAAATTTTCTAAGTGTTTCAGTGTTCTTGCCTCTTTTATCAGTTTCTTACTCTCTGATTTTTAACAAAATGCATGCATCTATTGTAAAAGGGACAGAATTAAATGAATAGTTAAAATGGTTGGGTGGCAAATAATTGAATAAATTTAAGAAAGTGTCATATCTTGCTCATCGTCTTATTACTTTTGAAAGCTTAGTATACTTATGGAAGTGTAATTTCTTACTTACTTATGCCCATTGCTGCACAAGAAGCATGGGCCACTGGCAATAGTTATCCACAGTCCTCGGTCCTGGGCAGCCGTTTCCAATTCTCGCCAGGTGCTTCTTGGCCGTCCCCTCCTTCGTTTTCCTTGAGGATTCCATTTTAATGCCTGCCTGGTGATGTTGTTAGCTGGCTTTCTCAAAATGTGGCCGATCCATCCCCATTTTCTGTGCCAGAGCTCGTCCTCATTGTTAGTTGTCTGGTCTGTTACCACAAATCTATGCTGCTGATGGTTTTGGGCCAGTTGATTCCGAGGATTTTCCACAAACAGATGTGACAAACGTCTGTACCTTCTTGGTTGTGGTCTTTGTTGTCCTCCATGTCTCTGCTCCATACAGCAGTACTGTTTTGACATTGGTGTTGAAGATCCTGATCTTTGTGTCTGTGAACAGTACCTTTGATCTCCAGATGTCCTTCAATTGCATGTATGCTGCTCGTGCTTTGCCAATTATTGCTCTGGCGTCTGCGTCTGTACCACCTTGCCTGTCAATAATGCTGCCCAGATATGTAAAGGTCTCCACTTCTTCCATGGAAGTGCAATAATGGCATTTAAATTTTAGGGAATGAAATGACAAAGCGCCATTACCTACAATACCTTATATCACAATCATTGCTGTTAATCACTTCAAAAGTAGTTGATTTTGACTGAAATGCTTCTTTCTCATTTCTATGGTCATATGTTATTACATATTTCATTCATCCATTTTGTCTGTCATGATTTTAGATTTTTATTGCCAGTAATTTTCAGTCATAAATTTAAATTTAAATCATTTTGAAATAATACTTCATGAGTCTTGAAATCTCATTTCTGCCCATGCAGGAAATCTGACGTTATGAATCTTTTGGAAAGTGCTGGGTTTTCAAGAAGTAATCCTTACTACATTGTGAAACAGGGAAAGGTGAGCTAACTCTTTTTTTTTTTTCCAAGGTAAATAACTTTTTCTTTTCTTTTTTTGCCCATGTCTTTTTGATTGGTAATATCAATGGCATTGTCAATATTGTTATTGTTATCATTATTATTATTATTATTATTATCATTTATTATTATTATTATTATTAACACTAAGAATAGTCTCAAAAGACATTCATGTAATATCTTAATGGATGAAATACAGTGGGGCACCACGAAGGTCATAAAGTTTACATCATTTTTAATATTAGGGGTACATATTATCTCGGATATCTTTATGTCTTTATATCAAACTTTTATATTTTATGTCATAATGTTATGATTTTAGACATACACATGGAGCAGACTTTATATCTATATATTTTAATCAAAGTGTTTAAAAAACACATGTATTCGTTTTGGTTTTATTCGGATTACAATTATTTTATCTTTCATTAAAAAAAAAGCTGATTGTGTTTAGTTGTGTAGGTATTGATGCTTATATGGTTTCCATTTAGATCAATCAAATGGCAACAGCTCCAGATTCACAGAGGTTGAAACTCCTCAGAGAGGTGGCGGGCACAAAAGTTTACGACGAACGCAAAGAGGAGAGCAATGGCATATTGGTTGAGACAGGTGCTTAATTTGTTCCTCTCTGTTTAAAATTTTTAAATTCACAAAATTAAATTTCATCTAGTTTCTTTTTATATTTTCATGCACAGCACTTTAAAAAGATTATTTTCTTGCATGATTGACTCATACTATAATTCTTTTGACAGCTTAAGTTTGTTGTTTCAACTCTATATATTTCTATAAAGAATCCTTATGCCCTTTTAGGGCTATAAATACACTATTGCAGTGTGTCATAAGCCTTCTAGCCCTTAGTGTGCAACTTTGGAAACATTGTGCGCCTAAAGCATACTAGCAAGATATTTTGTGCTGCTTTTAGTCACATTCTTATTTTAAATTTGTAGTGATGTTAACACTTATTTAAGCCAAGAGTGAAATTGCACACCTGCTTTAACTGAAAATTCTCACCACAAGACTTCAATACCAAATAGACAAAAATGTGAGGAACTTTTTTGTCAATCATTTTTTAACCATTTACACAAAAGCTTTTTTGTTCATTGAGAACATTTTTCCAACTTGTCCCAAATAATTAAGTTTATTCTTGCAATGTTTTTTTTTTATATACAGATGGTAAAAGGGAAAAAATCAATGATCTGCTTAAGTACATAGAGGACAGACTCAACACTCTGGAGGGAGAGAAAGAAGAGCTGAAGGAGTACCAGAAGTGGGATAAAATGAGGCGGTATGAATTTATTTCTAGATTTATTCACTGAATTCTACATTGTAGTGTAGCATCCTAATTATTTTCTAGTATTATATGTATCAAATTGCAATGTTTCATTTAATGTTCTTAATTTTTATTTTATAAAGAAGTCATCACACTTTTCCTTAGGATAGAGGTTGTTTGATAATGTTTCATATAAAAGGAGATTTTGATCTGGAAGCTCACACTATAATTAAATTTGTTGTTTTTTAGCTGAATTTCTACTGCAAAAAACTTGTATAAAAATGTTCAAAGTTAAATAGCTATCAAAATTTGTACAAAGTTTCTCTTCTAAAAATTATTTTTTCTGTATGCAGGTCTCTAGAATACACTATTCATGACCAAGAGTTAAAAGATACTCGGAAAAAGTTGGATGAGGTACATTGCCTTCTGCCTTTAAAAAAAAATTATCTTTGTGTTTTTCTGATTCGTATCAAGTTTAATTGAGTGTTGATTATTCTTAAAACATTCAGTTTAAATTTTCAAGCATCAAATTATTGTAAATCGGAGGTCTGTACGGTAATTCACCAAAATTCTTAAAAGAAATCAAAACTTGATTGGCATAATATCCAAAGCAAAAAATTAGTACACAGTAAGTTTCTATAAATAATTAAATTACAATTATCGTTTTGTTGTTGTTTTAATTTGTTGTATAAACTCAAACTTTTTGAATCAATTAAAAATTTTTCTCACCGTTAGCTCCAAGCGAAGCGAGATAATAGCGGCGCCAATTCAACAGCCTTGAGAGATGAACTGACCTCAGCCTCTGATAAAGTCAAAGTAAGTAGTGATTCAGAACAAAGTAGTGATGTCATAAAATGTTAATTCTATTGTAATATTTTATATATTTCCAGAGGGCGAAAATGTTAGTGCTTGCATAAAAAAAAAAAATCGAGTCCAACTTGCTCAAATAATATTTCAGTGCTGAGATGAGGTCAGAAGATGTTACTAGAAATTTTAGCTTACATTGGAATGGTGTAACTGATACAGTTCCAATTTTGTCTCTATTTTAATAACCTTGCTAACTACTTCCTAATTAATAATTATTATATTAAAAAAAAACGCTCCAGCAAACATTAAGTGCATTGTGTATGAACAGTTTCATATTTTTGCTTTTGTTCTCAGTTACAAAAAAGGTAAGATTTTATTACCACGATATTATT
Organism: Elysia chlorotica; assembly: GCA_003991915.1. NCBI lineage: Eukaryota > Metazoa > Mollusca > Gastropoda > Plakobranchidae > Elysia > Elysia chlorotica. Next base: position 366,727 of record RQTK01000382.1, on the reverse strand, counting down.
TTGATCAACAGGCATTTCTTAAACTGATGTTTCAAAAACGTTCAAATGATTCCTCAATTCTGTTTTGTTCATTTTCTGTTCTTTGTTTTTTTAGACAATTAATAAAGATCTGAAGGAACTAAAGGCAAGAATGCAAGCAGCTCTAGAGGAGAAAGACAGTCTTTATTCTGAAAACCAGGAGCTTACGAAGAAAAATTCCAAACTTGAACTGAGCATCAGAGATATATTGGAAGACCAGCGTGGAAATCAGTCAACAAAGGTTAGCTTGCCTTCTAAAATTTAATTTGTAAAAAAAAAAAAAAAAGGAATATTTAATTTGAAATAAGTACTCTTCAATCTTGTTTTTTTTAAGCCTTGAAAAAAGAAGTACTGAAAGCAAAGAGTATGTTCAAGCCTTTATTAATATTCATTTTGACCCAAATTGTGCTGATTAAAAAAAAAAATGAAAATAATATAAGCACTATACCAATAAACTTATTAACTTTCTAAATTGATAAAAATGAAAAAAGCTGACAGCCCTGGCTTTTTCGTTTAACTTGGATCACTTTAAACTGACTGTGATATTATTTTGAATCTAACAGGCAAAAACTGAAGCAGAGTTGTCCAAAGTGAATGAAAAAATTGTCAAAACACAAGCACAGTACGATTCAGTGTGCCAGGACTATCGAAACAAACTGGACAATGAGGAAATGTGCTCTACAAGGTAACTTCATTGTAAACTTTTTGATTTTCTTTATGCTTCAAAGTAGCTTTTATGTAGCTTAAGATATCACAATACTCTGATGTCAAATCAATCCTGTAATCGGACCAAAGGCTTGCTGGCAATGCTTTTGAATGTTTTTATTATGTCCATTTGCTATGGAATAGTTTAGTTTAGTTTTAGCGTCTTGATTCCTTGTGGAAGATATGGTCGCAACAACTCCTCTGCACTAGACACCTGTGTGTTACCGATCGCTTTTAGTTCTGCCTCAGTGTTATGCCGCGAGTCTTCTTCGGGGGCCAGACCTTGCGTTTGCCTAGGGGGTTCCACTCCAGGGCTTGCTTGTAATGTTGGATAGTGAGTGATCTATCCAGCCCCATTTACCCATTTGATCCCTTATAGAATATGTTTGTGTTTATATTTCTTTTTTTTTAACTTTAAAAAAATTCTCAGCTATATCTAACCAATTTGATTTACCATTGGGAATATATGATTTTATTATCTGTTGACAGATTGGCTGAAGCAGATCAAAGGCGCAAAGAACTCTATGCCAAACAGGGACGCGGCAGTCATTTTCAGTCGCGAGAAGACAGAGACAACTGGATAAAGAAAGAGCTGAAATCCCTAAATAAAGCTATCAAAGATAAGGAGGAGCAAGTATGTTTTTAAATTTTATCTGTTTACTTTTTTGTTTGTTTGTAGCCATTATTTTCGTTCTGCTTTGATCTTCGGCTAAATGCCTCCTAAAAAGTAAAATATTTTGTATCTTATCGGTTTTTGATTTGTATTATCAAAAATAGTTCTTAATGTGTGGCTTTTGTTTAGACTACCAATGCACATTAAATGAGCAAAGGTCAAAAGGTGCTAGAGGAAGGTTTAAATTTTAGAAATGCATTAAATTTTAATACTTTCTAGCACGTTTCTTGCAAATACCGTTTTTATGATGACTTTGAAGAGCTGTGGCATGTCACGTATGATAATCGCTGAAAATTTTATTAATTGACATAAATGTATAAATAAAACAACACACATTTATGTAGCCATTGTTGCTTTATGTACCAAAGAAAATTTAAAGCTAAAAACATTTTTGTTCTAATACAAAATTAAACCGTAGCATATCACATCAGACATTTCAATATAAGATTTTTTTTTTTTTTTTTTTTTTAAACCTAGAATCAACTGTCGCAAACTTCTAACAAAGTTTTTGGCAGTAATTATTAAAATTTTAAAGTAATTGACAACCCAAATAGATACCCCAGGTCCAGATAATTAAGGAAAGAAGTGTCTGATATGAAACCACCCCTTCCGTCACTTTAGACACTTTAAAAGACAATTACAAAAATAACCTGAAAATTGCTTAATTTTTAAAATATCTGCTACATACATTTATTGAAGCTAAATCTGAAAACAAATTTGGAGGCATAACGATTATTGCACCTATTTTAAAAAAAAAATGTAGTGTCTGTTGTTACCTCAGGACTCACATCAAATGTAACGTCAGACAACCATGAAACAAATTTTAGGAATATTTTAAGAAAAATTTGAAGTAAAGAAAATCCTCTCAAATAACCTACTTTTAACCTTCTCTAACACTTAAACCACATGAAGATCAAAATTTAAACATGACAAAGAACACTTGATGCGTGGCACCCTAAGTCACATCAGACTGAGTGTTTTTGTTTCGCAAAAATTATATGAAAACTTGTGATTAAAAAAATTTTTTTTTTGTTCTAAAACATTCATCAACATCTAATCTAGCCACGGAACAATTTTATTTTTATAAAGTAGTGCTTACACACTGCGGGGCAAGTGTTCAAAGAAGTGACTATGTATATTTGTACTAATGTACCTCAGTTTTTAGGTCTAAATTAGGAAATCATTGCTTTCAATTAAAAAGCTGTTTGTCTCATGACCAAATGCTATCCAAAGTTGTCTATACTTGGTTATATGCGATTGATTAAACTCAATTCCTGTTAAGAAGTCTTGAATATATGTAATTAATTATAGGCTCCCAGAAATGACCTGTTCGGAGATGGCACCTGATCCCAAATGTTTATTTTAAATCATTTCATACAATATAATCCCCTTGTTTTTTGTTTTTTTTTATAACCCAAATTTTTGCTATTTGTAATTGATTGGTGATTGATGATATTCATCTTTTTTAGATCAACAGACTGAAAGAGGCTCAAACACAAGGTGCTGGCCAAACAACAAACCTGCAGAGGGAAATAGCGGTAATTAAGACTTTTTATTTTTGTATTTGTATGATAAAAAGTAATAAATCTCTTTAATCTTGAATGATTACGCATTGTCAGCTTTTGAAGATATTAGAAATCATTGAAACTCCTCAATAACATGTAATTTTATCTTGTTTTAACTCTGTATCATATTACTGAAAAAATTCTATATCAACACTTAATCATTTTGGTTAATGTATTGGTATTTTTTTCATTCTCAGGAACTTGAAAAAGATCTGGAAAACAGAAAAGATGGTATTGAGGAAAACAACCGAAAATTTTCAGAAATGAAAGCTGACAAGGATGTGCAACAAAACAAGAGAAAGTAAGTAGAGATTAATTGCTACCAGGTATTAAGTTATACATGTAGATGTTTTCTATATTTTTACCTCTTATTTATCTTAAGTTTTAAAATTCTTTTGACTTATGAGGTCAAATAAGCTATTCAGAATTGCATTTGAAGCAATTGAATCTTGTGAATAATTAATGCGCAAAAATATATCAGCCTTTTGAACATAGTCACTTTTATAATTATTTTATAGCACATTGTGGCGTCAGGAGAACACCCTGCAGCAACAGCTCAGCACAACCACAGAGGAACTCAACAAGAGAATGCAGGGACTTCGCTCTCTGACTGGCAAGGTATTTCTTACAGTGAAAAGCTATCATTGCAGACTGATAAGGTGGGGTTTGTGAAGAATGGAATGTTCAAAATATAATGATGATGCAGTTTGCGTTATCTTATTATTACTTATTAATACTATTAGATTTCTATTTGCATTGGGGTGAAAAGCATTGAACATCTTTTATTCCTGAACATATTGGTAATTTTAAATTCTACTCTCACTATCGTTCCCTTTTTTATTACTACACTTCTGGAATCTTTTGGAAACTGTGACTTCTTATCATATTTATAGGCACATCAGTTATCATTGCCACATCCTCTTTCCGCCTACCTAATCAACCCAATATTTGTTTTTTAGATCCATTTCTTTTCTTTTTTTGCTATGCATACAGGGAGATGTTAGTTGTTTTTTTTATATTTTCAGATCTCATCCTCGACTTGCTGAGCGAAATCATTCATTTGTAATTGAAAATTAATGAGATTAGTTCTACTTCTACAGATACAAATGTTATAGACAAAGAGAAAGGATTTCATGCCTGCTTTTTACTTTCAGTAAAACATGTCAGATATTTCAAGAATTTTTCTTTTACCCTCAATCCACAGGGTATGCTAAATGGTCATGACAGCATACAAAAAGTGCTGCAATCATTTCGTGAACAGAACAAGTTCCCCGAGGTGATAAATGGCTATCACGGCCTGCTCATTGAAGCTTTTGAGTGCGACAAACTGTACTATACTTGTGTGGAAGTCACTGCTGGGTCGAGGTAAACATGAGTGTGCATTTACAATTTGTAATTCATTTTTTCCCTGTGATGACAGTACTAAAAATTCTTTTTGAATGTATTCCTACCTGTTAATTTCCCCTGTCTCTTTCCAGTGCATCAAATTTTATTCTTTAAATTATAAATGGGAAGAATAAATTAGTTTGCATTTAACGGTATTTACCAAATGTAAAAAGATAAAACTGGGCTTTCGTAACAGTGCAGATATCACCGTAAGGATTTTCGATGTAAACACTTTTTAACAAACCTTGCTCTCTTGAAATGTCAACTCCACAAAGGTTTATGAACATTTTTATTTCCCTGTATGTTCTCACAGCTCTCTGTATGTGTATTTGAAATCTTAGATTCATTGAGTCAAAAGATGAACCCAAAATGTCACTGTGAAGCTAATTTATTGGCCCCACAGCATTCAACATCTATGTTTTTCCATCTGTTTTCTTTGCAGATTGTTTCATCATATTGTAGACACAGACCGTACAGGCACCATACTGCTGAAAGAGATGAACAGAATGCACCTACCTGGGGAGGTTACATTTATGCCCCTCAACAGATTAGAAAATAGAAGCACACCTTACCCTGAAACAGCAGTAAGTTTCTTGATTTTTTTTCATGTGTAATTGCTATGATATAGAAAGAATATACATAGGTTTCTTTTCTTTTGAAACAAAGTTGAAACCCATAACAATTTTTACCTTTGAAAACAATTAGTTAAATTTTTAGTTAAAATAAATGTACATGATCTGAAATCATTTTTTTTTAAAACAAAAATTAATGTCTTGAAAGAATCAAATATTAGTTTAAAGTGTAAATGTTAGCTTGATTTATCATGAGACAGACTAAGGACAAAATGGATCATTCTTATACATTGTGTTCTAACAAATTAAGTGTAAGTAGAATGATTTCAGATCCACCGGGATCAATATTAAAACTTGAAAATAAAAATGATAAATATGTTGCATTAAATAAAATTCTTCTGGAGAGGATTGGTTTAACATTGGTAAAGCTACAATTGCAATACAAAGTTATAAATAGAATTAGAATGTCTTTATCAAAGAAGATTTTTAGGTTGCTTTGTCAATAAATATTGTTTTGATTTACTTCAGGATGCGGTTGCCATGATCAAGAAACTTAGTTTTGATCCCAAGTTTGAGCCTGCTATAAAACATGTGTTTGGTAAAACTCTAATAGCCAGAAACATGGAAGTTGCCACACAGTTTGCCCGAACTCAAAATCTTGATTGCATCACTCTTGATGGTATGTGATTTTGAGTAAATTGTATTTTATCACCTTTTTGACCATATACAAGTTTTAATACAAAGAAACTAAGCTATTATATTAGTTCTATTGCATCCAGAAGAAGTACAATGTCAAACTATTATTTGTCTCTGCTTGATAACAACTTTTTTTTTTATATTGCTAGGAATAGGCCAAAGTTGTTTCAGATAATTTAATGAAGATCCTCAATATTTATGAACATGATGAAGTAAAATTTTATGGATCAAAATATGAATATAGATATCTCTCTCCCCCTTTCTATCCCCCTCTCTTCTTTCTTTTGCTCCACAACTTTCTTCTTCTTCCTCTATATTTATCTCTGTCTTAACTTATTTAAAGTCAACCTTCTTTCTCTATTTCTGTGTGTGTGCGTGTCTCTCTCTCTCTCTCTCTCTCTCTCTCTCTCTCTCTCTCTCTCTCTCTCTCTCTCTCTCTCTCTCTCTCTCTCTCTCTCTCTCTCTCTCTCTCTCTCTCTCTCTCTCTCTCTCTCTCTCTCTCTCTCTCACACACACACATTTTGAGAATGCTCAGCCGTTATTATGCTGGACTGGTGAATTTGAACAGTGTCCTTTTTTGTTTTTGACAAAGTAAACGAAGTGGCATGGTGATGTGTGCATGCGCACGAAAAATTTAAGACAATTAGGTTAGGGCTAACATGCATGTCTATCTTCAACTAAATCTTACTTCAGATTAGTTACAAACATGTGTCTACTGAGATGATTTCCACCATGCTTTGTTGTGGCTAAATTATGACAGACAAAACATTCACCAAAACCACTTCCAATTCTCAATATTCAAAGTCGTTTATCTTTAATTTGCAGGTGATCAAGTAAGTCGTCGAGGGGCCCTTACTGGTGGTTACTACGACACTCGTCGTTCACGTTTAGATCTGCAGAAAAGTAAAGTAGAACTTGTCGCGGCCAAACAGCAGCAAGAAATGGAATATCAAAGTCATAGAGTTGAGCTTGAGAAAGTAGAACAAGACATAACGAATCTACTGTCTGAAATGCAGAAACTTGAAACACGTAACAGCAAAAATAAGTAAGTCATCTTATAATCTTATGTTTACCTTAATGATTCTGCTTTTTTTTTTTAATTAGAGGGAGCATATATCTTAAAAAGATAAAATTACTTTTAGCTCAGCGTTTTTATGCTTGTATTTATACTCTCATTTCATCATGAACAAATTTACTGTCATGAGCTTTTCATTGCACCTCTTACATCTGATTGCTGATAATTTAAACCATAAGACAAAGTCATTCAATAACAAATACTTTTATCAGCAGAGCAAAGGGGAAGTATTATTGTGATTAAATCTAACTCAGCACTATCCTCAGTATTGGCATAGATGCATTTTCCCCCTCTATGAATTTTTAAAACATTTTATTGGTCTGTGTTTTCAGAGATACATACGAAAAAGTTCAGGCTGATTTAAGAATTAAAAAGGAAGAACTAGCCACCCTTCAAAATACACAACCATCAAGGGTAAGTTTTATAATTTTTTTCCCATCAAAAATTCATTTTGTACGTGTGTGTGCATTAGTATTTGAAAAACATTGTGAAACAAATGAATCATCAAGTTTTTGAGATATATATATTATATATTTCTGCATTTCTAACAAAAGTAATGTTCATTCTTGTAGAATTTGCTGATGTAAGTAAGAATAATATTAATAAAAATAATTATAATAATGCATAGGATGAATTGCTTGAAAACAAGTGTGGAAAAAGTCGATATTTAAAAATACAGCATTGCTTTTTATCCCAAAAGGTGTGTACTCATCTTGTTATAGAATTGTTTACTTTACAATTAAAATCAAATTAATTAAATCTGCTTTATAGATTTTTTAAATTCAGACATTTTCCTTTACTGCATGAACTAAAAAAAACCCAAAATTATTTGTTAATTGATATAAATACAATTTATACTGTAACCTTCAATTTTTTTGTGACCATTCTCCTCTAATAAATTTTTTTTTACATCAGGGTAAAAGTGTGGCAAGCCTTGAGTCCAGCCTACAGGCCATGAAAGGTCAGGCCGATGCACTAAAGGAAGAACTTGGAACAGAGCTTCAGTCACAGCTGTCCGTTGAGGACCAGCGTCAGGTGGACTATCTGAATGACCAGATCAACCGACTCACACAGGAAAACCGCCAAGCCTGGCAGGAGAGGATCAAGGTTGGTTTAATTTTTTGAGCGATAGTTTAATTAAAGGACATTTGAGGTCTTCAGGTTCCTGCCAAGTTGGGTCATTTTTTAGTAAAGATGTTATCTGAAAAGTTATATGGAACTTGTATGTGAGAAATATCTTTTAACTAGCCATACCTCTTTAGTATGAAGATTAGAATAAAGAAACCGCTCTACCCTCTAAAGTATGTGTGCATCAATAAAAAAAAAATTATTTTAAAGTTTGAACTTAAAGATATTACAGAAATTATAGAAAATTTAAGGAAAATTTCAGATAAAAACTAAAATTTAAGCAAATGAAAATTTTAAGCATACATCTTCAATTCTTGTGGATAAGTTTGTTATCAGTCAACCTTATGTAATCTACCACCTTTCCCTTTTCATTTAATCCAATTGTTGTATTAATTTGTGTTTTTTTTTTTTTAAATATCATACCCTGTATCTCTCCAGCTTGAAACTGAGAAAAATAAGCTAGAGAATGTGTTAAACAACAACCTTACCAAGAAACGTGAACGGCTACAGCAAGAGCTCAGGGAGGTAAGCCTTGAGGAACAGGATAAAAGGCTTACTGGTTTCCGCTCTGACAAAACTGAAGTGGAGAAACGTATGGCAGAGCTAGACCATCAGACACAAGGTAAGTTGGATGCCATAGTAATACACTGTTGTGTCATAAATAAAAATGGTTTAATTTCTTTTAACTTAATACAATAAAGAGATTTCTCTTTGAAGTAGATAAAAAAATATACAGATGTTTTATGTTGTTATTACATCTCAAATGTATACAAATTTGTGTGCTGCCCATTAAAAAATTGTGCTCCTATTAATGCTGTATAAAATTAAAAAGATAAATAAAACCAAACCTTAATCTGCAGATGATGGAATTAAAAAGTAGACATGTTTTACTTCTTTCAACTGTTTAAAGTTTGCTTTACAAGAGAAAGATAAATTCATGTTGTTATACATCTAAAAAAGTTATACTTAGGTTGGAATAAAGGTATCTCTTGCATAAAATTTAGGCATTTAAAAAAAATGATCGAGAAATAACTTTATCAAACAGTCTTTCTTTTTCTTTGATGTTTTCAGAGGTTGATGGAAATGTGGACAAACTGAACAAAGAACAGAAGCAACTGCAGTCACAGCTAGAGTTATGGAGGGTAATTTTTTTCTTGTCCCTCCTATGTTTTTAAACCAATTTTCTTACACATTTGAATACATGTTGATTCCTCTTTTCCCCCCAACCCAAGTTTTAATGGAATTATATTAAATTACTTTTTTAATTGAATGAACTATCTTTTATCTTTGGCTTTCTTTCTTTCTTTTTTGATGAAATCTTTTTTCTTTTACGTCTATTACTCAGGGAAAAGAACGAGATATTCAGGACAAAATTGGAGAAGATGCTAAAGAACTTGACAAGATTTCCCAGAAACAAACTTTATTAGTAAAAAAGGTATGTTTGATAAAAGTTGACCTACTTTTTCCCCTCTGATTTCCCGCAAGACAAAAAGTAAAAAAAAAAAAAAAAAAGGAATTGTAATCTTTCAAATCTAGTTTCTTTTCATGTTACTTCGCTACATGTTTTATATTTGATGTTCTCATGCTCTTTAAAAGAGCAATGGGGATTTAGGGTCCTGACAAGAAAATCGGGTTCTTATGGTAGGAAAAGAAAATGTGCCTTGGAATCGGTAAAAAAAAAAGATCAGTCCTCAAAGAATAGCAATATGTGGTTAATTTTTATGTTCATAGGTTCCCTGAGTTTTTTTTTTTCTCTCTTTAGATTCTAACTGTGGGTTTTTAGTGCGTTATTTCCAAATAGATTTTGTTTTGATAAACAAAAGATTCAGAAATGCTCTACTCCTGGCAAAAACCTACCCTGGTGCTGACTGCAATAGCGACCACAATCCAGTGAGTGCCAACGTGAAGCTTAAACTTAAGAAAACAAAGAGGAAACCCAACAACATCAAACTTGACCTGGCCATTCTCAAAACTAACAAAACCATTAGAGAGAAGTACTGCATTACAGTCAAAAACAAAGGAGGAAGCTGAAGAAGTGGATCAACAATGGAAAGATTTCAAAGAAGCAGTCACTGAGGCAGCAGTGGAACAAATACCAAGGGTTGAAAGGAGGGCAAAACAAAGATGGATGACAAAAGACATTTTAGAAATGATGGAAAAAAGAAGACTGGTTAAGAATAATGATTCCTGACAAGAAAATCGGGTTCTTATGGTAGGAAAAGAAAATGTGCCTTGGAATCGGTAAAAAAAAAAGATCAGTCCTCAAAGAATAGCAATATGTGGTTAATTTTTATGTTCATAGGTTCCCTGAGTGTTTTTTTTTCTCTCTTTAGATTCTAACTGTGGGTTTTTGTGCGTTATTTCGAAACATTTAAAATATTCTTTGTTAAGAGAAAACAAATCTCTCTCTTAGTTTGAAATAAATCTAGGACAGATATACTGACACTAACTCAACCAGTACGAAAGAAAAGCAGCAGTTAAAGCGGGGATCGAAACCCATTGCTTTCTCAATATAGGCTGCGCGCTCTACCCTTGGGCCACCTCCATCATGAGAGAGAGAGGAAATAAAATTATAGACAGAAGACAATAGAGACCCAAGGAGACACAGCAGAAGGAATAGAGAGAGACAAATGTAAACAATTGCATTGTGTTGCTTAAAAGTCAAAGGTGTTTGGCATTCATATTTATGATGCTGGACACTGGGTTTTCAAATCCACCTGATGCCACTGCTTGTATTGATTTAATTGTTTTTATATTTTTTCCACCAGAAAGAGGACTGCATGAAGAAAATAAGAGATCTTGGCTCTTTACCGTCAGATGCATTTGAAAAGTATCAAAACATGTCACTAAAGCAGGTAAAATTACTTCTTTATATATCCTTTTTTATCAAATTAATTTTTTTTAATCGTAGCCCTGGGGCTGGTAATGGTTTATGCCTAAGAAAGTAGCTGTATGGTCTTTTTTTTCTTTGTCATAATGTAAATCTATTTTTACATGAAGGTATATTGGTAATGCTTTACATCTTACATACATTGATCAACTTACCACTACTTAAGCTTTGAGTAATGATATTTAATGATGTGCATTTTATAGTAGAAGTTCCATAGATTATGCTTATGGTAGACTTTGTCTGTAAAATATCCAATTGATCAGATTTAATGTGCTTTTATCATGGTGAAGTTTTGATAACTTATTTTTTATTTTTATTTTCTCCAGTTGTTCAAAAAGCTTGAAAGCTGTAATCAGCAACTTAAGCGTTACAGCCATGTGAATAAAAAGGCTCTAGACCAGTTTGTCAGTTTCTCTGAGCAAAAAGAAAAACTCATGAAGAGGAAAGATGAATTAGATAGTGCACAACAGGTAAGTATTGATGGAATAGTAATCAAAATCGCAGATGAAATAAATCAATGGAAACATTGAGGAAATTAATTGATGCTCCTGACATATCTCACTATATAAAATATAAAATAAAAACTGATTTTTTTCAAGTCATTGTAAAGAATTGTTCAAATTTATTACCAAAAAAAAAAAAACAATTTTACCTGAAGTTTTTGCATTATTTTAAATATTTCACTGGTTAAAAAAAAAGCTCTACTAGTAGCCATGTTGTATTTATTATGCACTTGTGAGTTAAATCTTTTTTTTTTTTATCTCTCTTGAATATTACAGAAAATTATAGATCTAATGAATGCTTTGGACCACAGAAAATATGAAGCCATTCAGTTGACCTTTAAGCAAGTAAGTTGGTATTATATTAGTCAACTGATACTTTTGGAGAAGTGCTTGATTTAGGACCAGCAAGAACAAAAAAATTAAACAAATGGTCTTTCCTATATTTATTTTGTAAAGCTAATAGTATTTTGCTTGATACAATTGTAATCCTCTTCTGACAAACGTTTTCCCCATTTTGAGGTGGCACACGAGAAACCATCATTTCTTGTAATGATTTTTCTGTTGTTTTATTTCTTATTTCCTTCCAGGTTTCACGTTATTTTAGTGAAATCTTCAAGAAGCTAGTGCCCCAAGGTCATGGTGTGTTAGTTATGAAGAAAGGAGAGATAGAGGGTGATGTGAGTATAGTTTTTTCTTCCCTTAAGTATGTTATTTTGTTTTGTTGTTTTTTTTTTAATGAAAAGAGGAAAATAGCAATCAATCATATCTTTGTTTATAGAATGTTACCATGTACCTATTTTCATGAAAATAAAGGAAACATTTCAGACTTGATTTCTGAAAATGCGCTCTTCCCACTTTTTTTTATTTTATTTTTGTTGTTTGTTTTTTTAAGTCAATAAATGGTTGTCAGATAAAAATCAACATAAGTATTATTCATAAGGGATGACTCTTCATATTGCTTTATTTTCCTAGGTAACATATTTGACTTTTAAGCATAAGGCTAAAAACAAAAACGGTCCCACAAATTTGTCCAAAACTTTAAAAAAAACACACACACACACACACACAAACAGTAAAACTTTCACATGATCACTTTATTTTCTGTTTTAAAAATTGTCACTAGCTTTAATATTACATTATCTTTCAACAGGGTGCTGAAGGAGAGATACCCTTAGTAGAACAGTTTACAGGTGTTGGAATTAAGGTTTGTATCTCATTTTAAAATACAAATTCCGTAGCATTACTCTATAAACATGACATACAACTATTTAGAAATGAGGCCAGTATTTAGTAACTTTGAGAAAAGACTTGAACACATACTTTTGGTTTCTTACACAATACTAGTAAGCACAAATTTACCTTTGAAAAAATTTAACGTTTTAGAAATTTACCTTGTAAAATTTTCCAGCAGAGGCACAAAAATTACCAGTCACTTATCTATTCTATCTATACAGGTGTCTTTCACGGGCAACAAGGCAGAGATGCGAGACATGCAGCAACTCTCTGGTGGACAGAAATCATTGGTAGCTCTCACGCTCATCTTTGCCATCCAGAAATGTGACCCTGCTCCATTTTACCTCTTTGATGAGATTGATCAGGCTCTGGACTCGTCCCATAGAAAAGCAGTGGCTGGTATGTGTACATTATAAATGTTACATGTGGGTATACATTATAATAAATGTGACATGCAAACCTATATGGTACGATAAGAGCACTGGTAGCTCACTATCTTGTAGTTCTCTGGCCTGAAAGAGGGAACTTGGCAGGTTAAATCTACTCTGATACCCCTGTCTCCATACAAGAATCATATGATGGATGACCTTGGGTATGTTAAGTCTTTAAAAAATTTTTTCTGTATCTAATTAAGATTTCTTGACCTTAAAAGCCAAGGCAGTTTATCTCTTTCAAGATTTTAAATCAACAATGCTATTTTTTGTGTGCCTTCAAACTACATTTTCATAATGCTTAGTCGACAAATTAAAAAAAATTACTATTTGCAAGTTTGGTAGACTAAAACATCCCTTAATAGTAAGATTGTTTGTTCTTTATTTCCTGCTATTTTATGATGATACAGTGATATATTTATATTGTTTTTCTCTTTGCTTCTTAGATATGATCCATGAACTGGCCCAAGACGCTCAATTCATCACTACCACCTTCAGACCTGAGCTGTTACAGCATGCTGACAAATTCTATGGTGTCAAATTCAGAAACAAAGTAGGCAAAACATTAATTTTTTCTAATGTACCGGTATTGTATTAGAGGCAGCATAACATTTGTTAATTTCAATCTGACACAGTGGAAAAAGTGCCTTTTATTAGAAAAAAAAAATGATAGGACAAGTGAAGCGTCAGTTCTAGAATTTAGGAAACTATACTTTAAAAAAAAATATGCTATTTTGGAATATACATACAAACCATAGTGAAGCCATGCCAGCATCTTTTGATTTGTTTATTTTTATAATAATATTAAATATATAATGAGTGAAAAAGGGACAGCTTAAGATTTTGGTATATGACCATAGACCATGCATGATTGATTCTTTCTTGTGTCTCAATGCATTACAATTTTCTTTATTGTCTGCCTGGCTGTTCCCCCTCGTTACCTGTGTTTCAATAATATAACGCTAGAAAATGTACAATGTTTTTGCAGGTGAGCCACGTCGACTGTGTTAGCAGGGAGGAAGCAGAAGACTTTGTGGAGGATGACACTACACATGGATAAGCATCTTATGAAACTTATTATATTGATAATTAATTATCTTCAGGAGAGAAGCTGCATTATGTCAATGCCTCTCAAAAGGAAGGAAATCTGAGAAGTTGTGTTTGAAAAATGTGCTATGTTAGTATGCAACATGCATCAGGATGTTTATTCTAACATGCTTTTAACCATTTTAAATTGAAGTGTATACTGCTAAGCTTTGAATTGGTAGTTTGATTCGCTGTAAATTTATATACAGTTTTATTTGGTTTAAATTGTTTTTTTCTACTAAGACCTTGGCATGAAAAAATAAATTTTCTAATAGACTTTAAAAAAGCATGTAGGAGCAAGAGGGTCAGCAGCTAGTATTGTAAATTGTAAGAACACGATTTCACCATCTGATTAAAATTCTGCCATGTCTTTGAACTAAACCTAGTTATGAATGCCGTTGGTTTTATCTGTTGAATTTGGAAAAGAGGTCTTATATTTGAACAAATTTTTTCCACTCAAGATTGATCATAATGATGAGTGGTGATTTTTTTTTTTTACATCTGTGAAGTGTCATTTCCCTCCTTTACTACTTTGATTTAAAATGCAAAATTATGTTTATTTCCCGTAAAATACATTCAAATGTGTGTAATATTAAATTTTGGTAAATACTTAAGGCAATACAAAATATTTTGTATGAAGCGATATGTTATAAGGTGTAGACTGGCTGTGTGTAAAGCAATGTACATAAACAAAAGCATGTAAAAAGTATTTTTTTTAATTTTAAAATAAAATGATGTTTTGTTTTTTTGCTCGATATCTCTGTGTCAGTGTGGTGTAAATAAAGGTTTGGGCAAGTCTAAAATGTATATAGAGAAAATTATTTTTAGGACAATAACTTTATAAAATACTACCTTCTTTTCCCCTTTCTTTACTATCAGAGAGAAAATGTGTTCATTTTAATTTAACTAATTTTGAAGGCAAAGAAGAAAAGGAAAAAAAAATGTGCAGTACAGTGGGAAATCTAGTTGAAACACAAAAATTACTTAGAACTGGATCTCCCTCCCCCATGCTATCGTTATCAGTCATCCATAAAGTAAAGGCAGCAGTCATGTTTGTTGTTACTGTTGTTGATGTTGTCATTGATGTTTCTGTCTACATTGAAATATATCACCAGATATCTTAAATCCACCCTTTGGTTATCATTAGGAAATGAATTTAAATGAAACAAAAACACCCTTTGTGCTTGTACAATTTTATGTTATGGGTCTTTGTTTAAAGGTATTATCGTTCATTATATATAAACATTACTTTTGTTATTGTATCATGTGTGGGCAACACCTGCGTACCCTACCTATTTTACTGTCCCTAGAGCATTACTTGTCTCATTCATAAACATATTTTTGTGTACAAAATCTTATATCACGAAACATTTTCACACCATTCTTTGAATTTTACAAATCTTGTTCATTGATCAGTTTAGTGAGACATTTGTTGTAACATGTGTTTTAAATTTTCTTGGACATCAGAATACCATTATTGTAAATTTAATTTACCATTCAGCTCATAGTTTTTGTGATTTTTGTTTTTTTCAATCATTAAACATATTTTTAAAACTTGAAATGTGTTGGAAAGAATTTGTTGTACATGTAGGTATATTTTCCAATAAATATGTGACATTGGGAAAGAAATCAGAAACTAATAATGTGTCAGAAAATATAAATCATAACTGTTTTGCTGGGTCTTATGACTTAAAATCTGAAACCCTTTTTGTGTGTCAATGTCTGTATTATGTTTTTTGTTAAACCTATGGGACATGAACCTAACCAAAGATAATCCGTCTTGATTTAAGGCAGTGTGGACATCAATTACTCAGCTGTCTATAATCAAGCGAGAGATCACATCGCATTGGTTTATTTTCTTCTGATGCATTTAATCATTAAACTTCTATTCTAAAATACAATGCATCCAGTCCAAATGTTGGAATTAAATTCAAAAAGCACTCGTTTCTCTGGTCTCATTGGACCAAGATTAAAATAGGATATCAAAGGGGTGCCAGTCAGAGAAGAATGCTGTTTGCTTATAATTGTTGGTGACACTGTGCTAATTTCTTACCAATCCAAAGGTGTTTTATTTTTGGTATTAATGATGTCTGTCACAGTGTCAGGATAATCTTGTGAATTTTTGTGAATCAGTAATTCATAAAAAAAAATTGTAAGAAAGGGTTAAAGATCTATAGGTGGAAATCGGAAAAAAAAAAATTTTTTTTTGATTCCTCAAAGAATCATATTCCAAAGAAAATGAACTGCTAATGTTAATTAGTTAAGACTTGTTTTAGATCCATTCATTTTTTTAGTGTAAAGGGAATCCATATTTTCAGAGACAAAATGTTAAATTTGATTCGAAATTATAACAAATGCTGGTACAATGTTTTGTTAATATTAAGGTACTTTTATTTCTCTTATTCTTACAATAAAATAAAAAACTGGAGTAAAATATTAAAAAATCCTGGCAAGTTGTTTAATAAGAACTGAATGTGAAATAACAATAAAAAAATTTTTAAATGTAGTAAATGCTGTAATCTCAAAAAACAAAAAAAAATATGTATATAAAAAAAAATGTTTATATGGTTTTATTTTCAACTACAACACATTAAAGGATACACTGAATATGTTTCATTTTTAAAATTAGTATTAATTCAAAACAGTTTGAAACGTTATTTAAAGATTGCATGAACATGGCCCCTGCCATGCTTTGTCATAAAACCAACAAAAGGTGATTTAATATATTGATAACTTGAAATATACAACAAATAATTGTCCAAAATGCTTTCTTTTTTTTATAGAAGTGAAAAGATGGTTTCCGACAGTTCACAAATTATTGGATTTCATTACACTCATTTGGTAATTAATGTGAAGGAAAAATAATTATGAGGTAAATACAACATCCCAAGCACGAATTAGTATAAATGTAACTTCTATTCAAGTAAAAATATTAAATTGGATGGAATGTAGTAAATATGAACATTTGAAGAAAAAAAACCCATAAATTGTAATTTTGACTAAAGCAGCTTAAAAGCAGTAGTGTGTCAAGATATACTTATGTCACCAAAATGCTTTAAAAAAAAGTGCAGTAAAATTTTGGAAAATGCTGGCAATATGTTTAACAATAACTGAATTTAAGTTGTAAAATTACGGTAAAACTTAGATTTTGAACCATGGATAAGTATATGGTAAATAAATCCAACATTTTAATACAACATTTATATTGTTTTTTTCAACCACAAGACATTAAAAGATACACTGAATATGTTTCACTTTTTAAATAAGCATTAAGGTTAAAACAGTAGAAAAATACTTAAAGGTTGCATAAACATGACTTCTGCCATGCTTGGTCACTGTATTGAGAATTTAGAAAATATAACGACTTTTTTTAAATGCTTAATTTTTGATAAAGGGGAAAAATGATTTCCAACACTTCACAACATTAATTATTAGATATCATGCTCATTTGGTAATGTAAAGAAAAAAAATATGACACCCCATGTACAAAGTAGTCTATATTAAACTTCTATTCAAGTAAAAATATTAAATTGGACGGATTGTAGTAGATATGAAAATCTTGAAAAAAAAATGTGTAAAATATAAATTGCAAATTTTGATTAAACCATCACAGTAGAAGTGTAACTGTTTCCATGTAAAATAATTGCATAAATTGAAAAAAGAAATTTTTTTTTCAACATACGATTGCATGAATTAGAAAGTTAACTTTTACAAAAAATTCACAACATTTTTGTTATGTGATAAAATTGAAAAAAACTTCAAGCAACAAACAAATCATTGCAGAGGAATACTAAGATCTATCTTTCCACCCTGTTGCTGACCATGGTCTCAAACCTCATCATCATCCACTGCCTCTCCTTTCTTCAGCTTGGATATAATCTGGGAATGGCATAATAGTTTACACATATTAAACTTGAGTAAAGAAGCAAAAATTGGAACATTTAAAAAAAAATTAAAATTGGTAAAAACACAAAATGCCATAAACATTTTTTACTTAAGAAAATCAATTGATTGTAATTTTATCTGTTTTCTTGAGATTTGATTGTAAAATGCTTCAAGTTCAATCATTCTAAAATAAGACATTTTATACTGACACACATAAAAAAGACCCAACAAAACAACAAATTCCTTTTTTAATTGCACTTATATAACAATGCCTTGATATTTTGGTGACTGCAGACTATTTCTTTTTTTTTTTAAACCAAGTTATCATGGTTGATTTGAGTGGTAAAGTTGGTTTCACGTCCAACGTCAACACTATATTGGCTATATTAGTTATTATGGTAAATTAAGTACATTTGTACTTACAGCCTTCAGGCGATGGATTTCTTTATTGTCAGCATTCTTGCTTGCATCGTTTGTGATAAGTTTGACTCTGGATGCGTATCTATACAATGTGCAAGATAAGAAAAAATACATGTACTGGTAATTTTTGTGGAAATAAATAAATGTGCAAAGCTGATGTTTTTTTATGTTGACCAGAAATTAGTCATTCATTCTCAAGGAAAATGTGTGTTTTGCGAGAGAAGTATTTGAGGCAGCGGTGAGCAGTGTTTCATTGTTATATAATGTGCAGTTAGCCTGAATTAGGGAACTAAATAAGATACTGAAGACGTGGATGGAAGGCTGTGACATGCAGGTGAATGGCATTTTGAAAAAAATTGCACTAGACAAGGCCTTATGGGAGCTTCCACAGTCCGTTTTGCAGTTATATCTAGTTCACATCATATAAACCAGGCAGGTGATTTTGGCAGCCTATCTTCGTGGTTTGTTGCCCAGTGAGGGCATGTTTCTGTGATTGTCCAGCGAGAGAATGAATCTTTAACAGCTCTGTTCTGTGAGAGAACAGATTGATCAGCTGGTTCAGTCTCATACCTGTGTCATATCTGTTTAACTGATTTGATATTTTTTTACTCCTGCAAATGTTTTACTCAGACTTTGGCTTCCTATGGAGTCTTTTACTACGGGCTTTGTCTATCATCTGGTTTGTTGAGGAACTCGCTACAGACTGAGCTATCAGCAAGGATTGTTCTTTGCACTCACCGGTGTATCTTGTAGCTTTAGTTTAAAAAGTTATGTGAACCATTGACTTTTATAGTTTAAGACCCGTAGAACCCTTAACTTATTGTTGTAGTTGGGTTAAAAGAATATCCTTGGAACTTGTACTAGGTTTGTTTTACACAGCTTAATAGTATATTTAGGGATTTTTAAAAGCAATATATTTCATTTTATGATAAGTGTTTTGAAAGCTTACACCTTTCAAGTGCTCACTTTTTTTTAACCAAGACAATACAAAGCTTCATTAAAAACAGCCACAGCAAAAAAAAAAAGAACAATATAAATATAAATTTGAATAGGATGGAAGTAAAATTGATTTGCTGTACTTCTTGGGAACATTAAAACACAGCCTTCCTTGGAACCCATTTTGTTTTACACAAAACTTCAAACCACAAGGTCTTGGGTAATCAAAGCCATCGACTCGGACATTACATGTTCAAGGGATTTATGTGTTGTGTCCACATTAGATGTCACTTACGTGAGAGAGATAACAGTCTCATCCACATTGTAGTCTGCCGGTGATACATTCACAAACATGAGTGTTTTGGCATTGCCTCCAAGTGAATCCTGCATCAACATTGTTAGCTTATGGTTGCGGTAAGGGATGAAGGATTGCTCACTGGACAGAGCAGCAATGACATCACCCAGAGCTGAGAGTGACTTGTTGATGGACATCGCTTCCTGAAGGACAATAAATAATACAAAAATGTGAAAAGATTATTTTTTAAATGACTAATGAAGCATGGTTTTCATGTATGTATGCAAAAAAGGTTTTAAAGTATCAAATGTAAAAAAAATATAGAAAAGTTGAGTGAAGAAACTCATAAACGGACATGTATATTAAAAATTATCTTGAGTGTCCATAAGAGTAAAATGACATCATGAATGTAAAGAAAACTTATGAGTTAAACTCTACACCAAACTTGGGATTTTTCCAAAGGAAAAAATGCATATTTTCAACAAAAGCACAGATACATGATAAACATAGTGATTCCTCAGTTTATATCATGCTAGCTTCTGTTACACATATGATAAAAATCATAATTCATATGAATGGAAATACTGCAATTGTGATGTTACTTTTTGCAATAACTGTGGCTCCTTTTTGCACATGTTAAGCAGATTCTCACATGTTTTCCATTTGAGATTAAAAAACAAAAGGGCTATACCGGTATTAAATAAATTAAAAATTTTAAATGTTGAGATCATTTAATTTAACAGAAGCGGACAAAATTCCATATCTTAAAGATATATCTGGGAAAGTCTACTGGACTATCTTTGATAAGATTTATTTTTTGTATCTTATTCCTTTGATATCTAAGTTCTTTTTCTTAAAATTTGGTCCCTATTAAATTCTTAAATTGATTTCTCATTAATAAAGATGTATTTGCGAACTGAAAGACATATCCAATTTCTCACCTTAAGCTGTTCAGCTGTAGCGCCTGTTTTGCCCACACGTTCACTGCCTGCCAAATCCACCAAACTCAGCTGAAACAGGTGGAAATATTGACAATTATACACTAAAGCAAAAGATAGCTGCGTAGTAACAAACACTTTATTAAAACAGTATTTTGTGAATGGTTCCATGAAATGCAAACAATAATGTAGAGCACACACTGAGAACACTTGGAATATAGCCAATTACATGTGTACTGAACTGATTTAACTTCAAAATGTGCGGGTAAATTAATAGAAATTTCTTTGACCATATCTACTGTCCATTTCTAAAAATAAAAGGCATATAACTAACATGACAATTATGTATACATCAATATTTCAGTTTAAAAAAAAAATAATTCACCTACAAGTCTTGACTTTGTACCTTTAATATGAGTATGAGAATGAAAGTTTAGGTTAAACCATTTTTTTTTTAGACTGATAGTGTTTCCTAAACCATTTCATTTTTTTTTTTAGACTGATAGTGTTTCAATATATGACACCATTTCAATAAAGAAAATAGTGCTTTACCTTTACTGGGCAAACATGTTTATAATATGTATAGTTCATTGATAAAACCGAAACAAGCCTAAAAATTTATTGCAGGACAAGACAAACTAAATTCCTCAAGCCATAAAAAATAATTCTCCATGGAAATAAAACATTTACATGAAGTTTTAAAAGTGTTTAAAACACAGTCGCAGGTTGATGATTTATCAATTAAACATTTCATAGTCATAAAGAGCTAAGCAATTTGATTTAGAGCCCTCCCATAACCCTTTTGAGCAAAGCTGAAACCAACTTGCTGTCATGTTTTATTTTTTTACAAAATAATGGTGGGCTCTAAAATTCATCGAAATCTGTCAATAACCCATCAAAACCCTGTACTACTTTATGTTGAAACCTGTCAAAACCCATTAAAACCCATCTAATTCAAATGAAATCTGTCAAAATCAGACTAAATCTGACAAACATTTTTACCAAACTTGTTACAACAACACTTTTATGATTATAGGTTATATTGTGGACAGAATCACAAGACTGATATCCGACACACTGCGGAGATGCCACAACTCTTGTCATTTGGTAAAACGATACTGACACTGACGGATCAGTAAGAGGACGTTAAACCAAGTCAATTCAACCCAACAGTAGGGGGATGAAGTCAGAGAAATTGATTTATCCAACTGTGGGATCCAATCCTGGGTACATCCCGACTGAGAGCTCAATGCCACACTAACCCCCAAGGAACAACATAATATAAGAAATTTATTTACAGGGTAAAAAAACAACAAGCACAAAAAAGAGTCAGAACTTCCCGCTTAAAACACAAAAAATATTATAGGAAAATAGAATAATTTTTTTTTTAAAGTAATAATTAATTTTGTGCATGAAAATTCAATGAACAAAATGTCTCAATCTATCTCTCCTTATCCAATAGTTAATAAAAAAAACCCCACAGGAAATGCACAGTGGTTAATTTCAAAACCAGTTAAGAAATCAAATTGCAGGAGTATTAAAAAGATCATGAACGATCGTATAGCTTTTAATTTATGATACCTCACATACAGTCTAACTGTAACCTAAACCACATTTCAAAGATGATCTATAAAAAATTACTGGAACATTTTGTTTATTATTGTCAATTTTCAGAACTACGTTTATATTTCGTTTCATTCCATTTATGATCTGTGTCTGTGTCTTTACTTTGTGTTTTGGTTTGTACTACATGTTCTACTGAAAAATGATAGCGAAGATATCTCAGAAATTACTGGTTAGGTGGTCTGGAGGCCCACGCTTTATAATTTTCTAAAAAGTTTGACAAAGTTTGTCTTATTTCGTCTGTTTATGGGTTTCGACGGATTTCGAAATTAGACAGTATAGAGCTTTGATCGGATTTTGACAGATTTCGATTGACGGAATTTGACATTAAGGAGTACCCTCTGCTTTGGTGGGTATGATTTTGAGGTATGACAGCTACATCCAAAGTTAATCTTCAGGTGGACATACCTTTCCTTTCATGATATTCCCTGTTGTCAAGTTTTCAGACTCAATAATGACACTCAAAATAAGATGGGATCTTGAGCTTTCAGAATTCATTTCTGGTTAATAGCAGCAAAGAATGACAGATATGACAATCAATTATTTAATTATTTCACATGAAGCTTAAGAGTTGCTGTGGCAATCTTAAACAAAAACAAATGATTAAAAACATCTAATGCTTATTACCTTAAAAACTCTGATCAAAAACTAAAACAAAACTTCTAGAAATGAGTACATCTCAATAAAACATCCAAAACAAAAGATCTTTATATCAGTCCTTTG
This sequence comes from Elysia chlorotica, assembly GCA_003991915.1. Lineage (NCBI taxonomy): Eukaryota > Metazoa > Mollusca > Gastropoda > Plakobranchidae > Elysia > Elysia chlorotica. Next base: position 343,946 of record RQTK01000382.1, on the reverse strand, counting down.
AACAAAAATTTGTAACACACCTTTTCTACACATTTCAATAGTGTTTTATATTACTTACTGGTTGAAGCAACATGTCTGTTGCTAGACCCCTCATCAAACAGTCCTCCAAGCTCCTTTGCAGTTGATGCAGGCTTTATGATGGACCCTTGCACATACACAAGGCCCTTCTTGTCTTTCTTTATCTCCATTCTTTCCTTCAAAAATTAAAGGCCAAACAATTTAACACAATCACAAATTAAATGTTTTAATTGATTAGTTAATGAAAACATAATTTACATTCATACAAGTCATGTGCAAATGACAAAGTCTCATTTTATCCGTCCCCATAAATCTAGAGTGTTTTTTTTTAAGAGTTATCTACAAAGTTGTTGACTAACTGCAAATGGGTCTTATTCTGTCTGAACATCTCTAGAATGCCCTTTATCTCCAAGTTTATTTTCATCTTACCACAAGTGGATGAAAAAATATACCAAAAGGACAAGAAGATATAAAAATATACCAAAAAGAACATAAGGCTACTAATATATTTTTACCCACTATTCTTACTTAAATAATATGTATTATTTAACCTGGATTACAAAAAAAATGGCCCAAACTAAAGGAAAATTGTTGGAAGAAACAATATTTTTTGACATACATCATCAGAGGTTCCTGGTTTGGCAAACAGGTCAATAAGCTTATCATTGTACAATTCCAACATGTACACACTGATGGTTGTCTTGAACTTGCCTCTGATTTGAAAAAATAAATAAAAAAAAAAAAGGTGATGACAATTTCGTTTTTTTTTTTAATGAAATGGTAAATATATCTCTGAAAAATGTAATATTTGAAACCAGTGTAACATTTTATCTCTTTGGACAAAATGAGATTATTCTAACTATTTTTATAAGTAAGTTTAACAAAATGTTGCCCTTCTATCTCCCACTCAAAGCCATTGTACCATCACTTTCATTCAAAGCAATATAACTATAATAAATGTCTTAATAATACATTCAATACTTTACAAAGAATTGTTGTGGGTTTGTTGAGGAAAATGTTTATATTTACTCATTCTCCTCTGCCAGCTCAAAGATTCTTTGGAATGCTCTGGGTGCAATTCCTGGGAATTTCTTGCCAGAATCTCCTATCATTGTGAAAGTCTTGCCAGAGCCTGTTTGGCCATAGGCAAAGATACAAACATTGTAGCCATCAAAGGCTGACTGAATCAAGTTCTGAGGAAAAATAAAGAATATAAATTAAAACTTACCATTTTTCTATGCATTTTCTGTACATACGAGAAGGCAGTTAAGGTTTTTATTTTCCTGTGGCTAGAAAAAACTAGAGCATCAACATAAGCAATCAAGGATCTTACCATTCATTAAATAAAGTACAGTAAAATAATTCTATTAAATTAAAAGTGACTGTAAAAAATTAAAATCAAACTACAATAAGATAAAACTTCTGATAAAGCAGTTACAAACTTAAACTAATGGACAAAGAAAAACTCAACACGGGGATTTTAACATATTAAACATTTTGGTTTTATTTCTCCTTCTTCAGAACACAATAATGAAAAGAAACAGTTTACAAACATCAGACAGAGGGGGTAGCAAAGCAAAATTGGACTTGTGTGAACTTACATTTGTATCCTCAAAGATCTGCTCCTGTGTGCTGTCCTCCATAAACACCTGATCATACTGGAACTCCTTGAGCCCTCTAGTTGCATTCACAGCTAAAGTGTATTCATCTGTTGACTTCAGCACGGAATGGTTACCCTGTCAGAATATTTCAAAGGTGAGAAACCATATATAAAGCAGCCCCATTCATTTTAAAGTCTTCTAAGTCTGCATATTGAGTGTGAAAAATGATCATAAAAAAAACAAGAGTCAACATCATTGTGTTCTTTATATTTAAGAACTGTTTATATATATTGACTTTCATAAGCATGGTCATTATGTCAACATAAAGGACAACAGAAAAATAATGATTATTGCATGACATAGAGGATTTATATATCTTTAGTCAAATTGATCACTTTTTGTTGTAGTCTTGAAATAATAGGAAAGAAACATTCAGAATGAAAAAAATGTTAATATAAAACTATAAAAGGGGGGGGGGGGGATAGGGAAAACTGACCCTCTCTTTTTCTGAGTTGCTCAGAGGTCTTGCCCTGCAGTAGACCCGGATCTTGCCTTTCATGTCTTCTACCATATTGTAATACTTCTTGCGCAGTACCTGCAAAATAAATAGAAAAATTAATCAATAAACAAATTAGTAACACAAAGCAAAACATTGAACAAGAAAAGCATTCAAATGAAAAATACAGTAATGATTATATGTTTTAAAGTTTACAATCATGTACTTTCCACTTAAAAATTACAATATAAGGGTAAATCGTATCAGATCAAGTACACGTTTCCACAAATAGTTGCATATAATACTCTCCTCACATCTTAATAAATGCAATATTTGAAAGCTTCACAAATGATGCTACATTATCATTGTTTGATTACGATTTATAATACTCCAAAGTTCCTTTTGTATAGGTAAGTGTGTTAAGCATATTGAACTATGCCGCAGCATTATAATATGAAACAACCAATATGTAGAAATGCATTGTAGCTTCAGCATCTTAATAACTTTTGTTTGAGAAAATGGAGCCCTATTGTATGAGTAAAAAGACAGGTATTTATCATTATGATCGCATACAAAATCATTGTTTTTATTCATTCAAACGATGTCTTAATGAATATCCATCTTCAAATAATAAAGTCACACAAAACATGACATAAACTGAACAGGCAACAAAAGAAGTGTTCATTATAAGATATCATGTATCAAAACATTAAATAGAGAACTAATCTACATTTTTTTTCTCAATATCATTGAAGTCTTCTTTTTTAAAAAAAAACTCCAATTTACATAATTTTAATGCAAAATAAAAAATAAAATATGAAGAACAAATACATACCCTTTCACTGTTGTAGTTCTCTGTTAGAACCTTAGTCTCGTCCAAAAGCTTCTTGTTCTCAGCTTCCAAAGTTTTCACCTTTCCAAGGGCTGTAACACCCTCCTTTGCTGCCAAACCTAGACTGTTCATTTCTGCTGTGAGGCGGGCTACTTCAGCTTCCTTCTTATTCAGATCCTTATTTTGTTTGCAGGTGGGAAGAATTAAGACAATTCGTTTTTTCTGTTTGTATTAAGATATAGCTTTTGGTGTTTGAAAGGTAATTTTTGTTCACTCAAGAATGTAAGCTATAAGTATAAATTTTATACCTAAATTTTGTTTATTTTCTTGTAGATTAAGATTTACAGGCTAATCAGTAGCTTATAATTGTAATAAGATAAAACAGCCACCCATTTTCTTTTTATGTAACATCAGTCAATTTAATAAAAAAAAAAAATGGGTGAGTCATAACTTGCAATTTCTAATACTTTGGATTGTTTTAGAAGTATATCAGTGGTACCAAACCTAATTTCACCATAGCAAGCTTACTTTCTGGAGTGCTGTAGCCTCTTCCTCTTTGATCTTGAGATTCTCTGAATATTTGGCAGACTTTGCACGCTCCATATCATATCTTTTCTCCAGCTCTTTTAGAATTTTTTCATGACGCTTTTGTACATTTCTCTGCAGAAAAGACAATTAACAATGTTGGACAACAATAAGGAACATTTTTTTCCCATCTGTTCTACTGGAACTACCAAGTGCTAATGACAAAACTATGTAAACCCGGATAGCATAAAAAAGCTTCAGAAACTTTCTTTTCGTTTCTAAAGAAAATTCTATTAAATATTTAAGTTTCTTTATAAGAAAATGGGCCTTTCCATATTGACAGTTATGAAGCCGTAACCTTTTTACATTGCATGATCCAAATCCTAGTTAATTATAAAAGGTAAAAGCTTTGATGGTTTCATTATTTTGAAATAGAAGGCGTACAAATTAATGCAAAGAGTTGGTAGCGCTAGGGCATATCAATGCGTACAATAAAATTCAGGGTGTTGGGAAAAGGTTAAACCTAAACTTACATCGCCCCCACCAGCAGCTCCAATGATTGCAGCGCCAGACAGACCCTCCCTCTCCATTTGTTTTATCCTGGCGTTGAGCTCTTGGTTCTCTCTCTTCAGAGCAGCAATGTCTCCGCGACCAGTGGCAGATCCTCCAGCCATCCCAACCTGACTCTTTTGCTGAAGGAGGATCGATAAATACAGATAATGCTTATTTTATTGCTAGTAAGAAAACAAACAAAGTAGCTCAGTTCATATTTTCCATATAACAGTATTAGAGATAACAATGTATACCTGATTATTAGTTGGGAACCCACAAAATTCGTTGGGATTGTGGGATGGGTAAAGCTGATGGTTTTTAGAAAAATTTGAAGTGTGCTTAAACTGAAAAGTAAGTATGTTTTTCAGAATCTACACCTTTAGAAATTAAAAAAAAATTAATAGTTTCACAAAGAGATAACACCATGCTGTGAAAAACGCTTATAGGACATCATTGTACATTTTCTATTTTGTTTTCTCTTTTTTGCTTTTTGATGCTATTTCTAATTTTTTGTATGAACAATTTTATAAGTCATAACAAATTTACCCACATGCTGTTAGTTGTATTTACAGACCGTTGAGTTTCTTAGAGAAGGCTTGATTTTATCCTTACAAAACCGCGCAGTGTGCGCATAAAAATGTGCACACTTGAAAAAAAGTTAATGGGCGTATGCCAGATTTGTTTCTATGCAAAAATCCGCATTTTTAGACTTCTGTCTTATTGGTGCAGATAAATGTTGGACGGCTAAGAGTTCCTTCCTCATTTTTTGATCAAAATGCTAAAATTCGAGATGTTTGCATAGCTTTTACATTATGCCCACGTTAATCTGTCATACTCAACTAATGCATTACAAACTTTTGTAGAATTTTCTGTCACCCTGCCAAAAAAAAAAACAACAACATTACCATATCAATTTTGGGCTTACCTCCATTATAATAAGATATTAAAATCATACATAACTAAAAAAAATGGATTGTTCCACTTTCTGCTCATGAGCCACACACTTACCCTGGTAGGCCTAGCAGGAGCTTTTGCACTTAGAAGTTTAGTAAGGTCTTTAACAGCATCATCCCTCTCTTTTCTGGCAGTTTTTAGCCGAGCCTTAAATGACAAATTTAGAAAAAAACAACCAACATATGACAGTTAAAAAATATATGACAAACCAGACAGCAGTACTAACTTGAAGACATAGGATTTATTGAAAAAAAAATGTGTAAACATAAATAATTTTTCACCTTTAATGGCTTCATCAGTATTTATGATCTATCTGTAAAAATGAAATAGGACTATAGAAGATACAGAGCAGGGAAAAAAAAAAGAAAAATTGATAGTACTTTGGGATGGAGTGAAAGCCAAATTATAAAGGAAACAATAGATCTTATGCATGGGGCATTCTACAAATCTCAAATTACTAAAAGTAGTGAAGAAGTGGCCTATAAGGTAAAAAAACAAAACAAAGCAAAACAAAAACGGACTTGAGACATAATTTGCTTGCTCTCAATATTTAACACATCCATATGCTTTAAAAAAAATAAATTGAAACCCTTGGAACAAAACAATGAATTTTCGACATTATTACTCAATAAGAGTTTTCATTACTTTTTTAATCAACCATGTGCATTAAATGTAACACTGAAACTACTTAAGGAGATTCTTTTTTCAACCACACATTACAAATTTCCTGTGCTCTAAATATAAAGAATAGGAGATTTCTGCAACATTATACATCACCTCAAGCTGTGCTTGTTGGGCTTTGCTAGTTTCAAGAGCTTCTTTTCCCAGATTTATTTTCCTTTCCATCTCAGCCACCTGTGATGCATTTCCTGCCTGAGCTTCACTAGCAGAAGATATTTCAGCCTCCAGTATTGCCTGTATGACAAACACACAACTCACAATAAATTACTAAGAATAAAAATAAAAGCTTGCAGGGCGTCAACAGTTTTTTTTCAAAACAACTTCAAGATCTGTGTGATACAACATCTCTGAGTCATGTGATATTTTTGCTTGTTAAATTTCCAGCAAACTTAAAACTCTTAACTCACCGAGAGCATTACATAATTTGCTAAATGGTTTGATTTCAATATTTATTTAAGTTTCATAAAAAAATTAAAGAAAACAAACATGTTTTTAGACTTACCATGCCTTTGAATACATGCAATAATCAAGGCGACATTGTTCTTGACAAAGCTTTATTCTTAATGAAAGTATTTACACTTAAGCATGCTTTGATTGAATAAAGAACAACTCACCACTTTATTCTGTAGATTTTTTATTTCCTTTGCAGTATCAACAGGCACTCCTTTAAGTCTCTCTTCTTCCAATTCATTGTTTCTCTGCTGTAGAGACTCAATTTTCTGACAAGAAAAATAAAGATGCATCATGTAAGGTGTCTTCTTTTACTCTATAGATATACAGACATTATAAAAGAAAATAAGTTAATGAAATTTGAAGTTCTCTTGCCTCTACAATTGATGAGGTGGTCCTGAAAAAAAAAAACACCCAATGCCTTGAAAGAAACGACAAAAAAACCCAACAACCAACAAAAAAAACCCCAGCAAAAAATACCCAATATTTTTTACAATATACACCCAAACTTACCTTTTCTTTGCTGGCTATTTTAGCCTCCAGCAAGCTTTTCAGCTTATCCAGCTTGGAGTCTAGTTCTGCTCTTTCTGCACTGATAGACAAGTTAACCTCCTGCAACTGTCTTTGCATATTTTCAAGCTCTACTTTTGTGTTGTCATGAGCTGCACGTTCTTGCAGGAGAGCAGCCTCTGCAGCTTCTTTATCCTGTTAAAAATTGTCACAATTTATTAGAACAAATGTGAGTGTCTTTAAGTTAATTTCTAAGTTTGTCGTTTTTTGTCCTATTTGATGAGCTCACCCTGAGGTAAATTCTTTTACTTTTTTTATATTTTTATTATATTTTTCTATTGATTTAAATTCTGTACTTGTAACTTTTGCGGAACATGTGGTACTAAACGTAGGTGTCTAGAGTGTTGTTATTATTGTGCCTTGCTTACTGCCTGGAATGAAATCCTCTTTATTGGTGCATTCTTTTAATCCTGGTTCATTTGTTTTCTTTAGAATTAGACACATGTTTTATTTCTCTTTATTGAGATTGTAGATGTGTAGGTAAGAAGTTATCCCATTTGTTATGTTGGCCACTTTGTTCCAATGCTTCTCTTTGTGCTACACGCTGCTGGCTAGTCATGTAGGGGTTTTTATATTTATCAATTCCCTTGGTTTGTGCGTGTACCGGGTACTGTTAAATTCACCATTTAAGTTTGGGTTTTGTGTAATTAAGTACATATAGTACATTTATTTCTAATTCTGAATTTCTGTAAGTTATATACTTCCTTTGGTGTTGGGCAGATTAAGTGCTGCGACTTTCTCACTTTTTAATTTTATTATTGCCAAGGAGCAAGTCAAAGTAATTCCTATAATCTTGCCCTTGTTTATTAACTGCATTGTGATGCATTAATTGTATCCCTTGAGAATATTGCCTATGTTACTGGGAGTTAAAATCTTTGCCCTGCTCAGATCATACTGTGGGTGATGATGGTAATTATTTAGAATTCTAGTCCCCCTTATCTGATTTTGTTTCCCTTGTGGTTAACTATGGACTGAGACTTTTTGCCTTTAAGTGTTGTAACATATTTTAGGATGTTCGATAGGTGTATCAGGCTTACTTGTATGATATAGACCTTAGTGTCTGTACTCTCCGCATCTCAACCGCTGTAGCCTACTAAATTCATATTTATCTCCGGTTTGATTCTAGTATAATGAGTGTTGTAGTGAAATTTTACCATGTGTTTACTTTAAGCAATCTTTGTTTGATTACGTATGCATTTGAGTTTTAACTATTTTCGCTTTCCTATACTCTGTCCTTCTTCTCTCTCTATTCCCATCTCTTGCTCCGACTCTCTCTCTCCTTATCTCTCTACCTTTCTTGCTGGGGCGGGGCACGGTGGTCCTGGGGTAGAACATCAGCTTCCGACGCAAAAGGTCAGAGTTCCAGCCCTGGCGATTTCGCTCCCCACTGGTTGGGTCAGTGTCAGTTTAATGTGATCGGCTGAGACAGGAGTCATGGTATCCCCGCCCTGTCTCGTGTGTGGCAGAACACATAAAGTTGTCAGACGTCAGTCTTGGGGCCCATCCATAACATAGCCTATATGGTGCTTATGTTGAATGTTAAACCAACTCAACAACCATTCTCTCCCTCTCTCTCTTTCCTTGTCCTTGATCTGCATCCGTATTTGGCTTAGTTGCAGTAAAATAACTTATGCTTGTGTCGTTTATACTCTTATTGTTTTTTGCTTTGCACATTACTAATTATGTGTCTTTATTGATTCTTTTTTTTTTACAGTCTAGGCTGCTTCCGACTGGATTTTTTTTCTCTTGTTCTACTAATAAAAGTTTTAAAGTTTGAAGCTGCGTCTAGGTTCCTTCCTTTTCCTGCTCCTCCTAACATGAAGCATTCTAGTTTTTTTAGTTCCAAATTCATTAAATTTTTGTTTTATTTTACTACTACTCTTTCAGGACAAAAGTGTGTAAATACAAGCCTTACCTCTTGATCCTGTGCTGAAGTTGCACCAGCAACACCAGCTGCAGACAACTCAGCCAACTCTGCTCTTAATTGGATTACCTCCTCCTGACTTGCCTCCAATGCAATGACAACCTCTGGATCAGGTACTGTCACCTATATTTATAGAAATAACCAAAATTCAAAATTTTGCTCTCTATGTTCATATTTTTGGTCGATTTCTTCCTTCTAAAAGTCTAAATTAAACTTTCAAAAGTAATGTAAAAGAGATAATCAAGGGGAAGAACGTTTTAAAAACCATTAGATAATCAAGGGGAAGAACGTTTAAAAAACCATAAGCAAAACAATATAAACATATATTTGATTTATGTATTTTTTCACACAGCCAGTAAATATTTCTACTTTAGGCCTAATATAAGTTCAGCATTACATTTTTTTCTTTGAAGCCTATTAGAGGCAATATTCTGACATTTTAGGAAAACAAATGAACGAAGAATGTGCACTCACTTCCACCACCTGTACCTCAGGCTCACTGACTTTTGCTGCTGATACACTTTCTGGTGGAGGTGGTACAACCCCTGACTGCAGCTTAATCAAAGTGTCTTTTTGCTGCTCAAGAGAAGTTAGCATGAGTTCTGCCTCTTCCTTTTGAACATACAGTTCCTTGACAGAGTCAGTCCTAATAAAATAGATATTATATAACATTGTCTTTAAAAAAGAATCATTTTCACTTAACATAATATTTCATTTAAAAGGCTCTACTAATGTTATAAGCAAGGACATAATGATAACAATCATGCCATGAATACATCAGAAAACTCGAATCTGTTCTGTTTTATTTAAAAAGCTCTGAGTATGGTATATTTATACAAGGGATATCTCATTCAAATGTCAACTTTTTTTTTCAAGACATATTCAAATAACATAATAAGGAAATATTCGTGACATGAAAGTAATAATTATCTTATAAAAAAACCTACTTTTCCTCTTCAGAGGGTTTACGCCCATTTTGCTTTACAAATTTTTTCTCCCATGCTTCAATCTCCTTGCTCAACCTTTTCTGTTCCTCTTGCATCATTGCTTCATCTTCCTTGGTCTTTTCTATCTTTTCCTAAAAAGGTTGAATAGTTTTTAGTACAAAACATAAGTTATATTGTTGTGAAAAAAATATTGAAACAAAGAAAATATTTTCATTTCAGTGACAATTTCCTCTATACCTAGTTATTTTTGGACAAACACAATTCATCTTGGGACTTCTATTTTTTATTCAATTTTCATCTTTATACAGAAACAATACAAAGACTAAACAAAAAACAAAAAACGACAACAACAATAACAACAAAAACAACAAAAACAGCAACAAAATCCAGGGGCATATGTAATCAATAATCACTACTTGTTACCCAATTTGTTTGATTTTATTCATATAAGTTTTATACAATAAGTAAAGTATGTAATCTTTTCTTTAAGCCTATAACATTCCCAATGAATAAGAAGAAACCATATAACTCATCTGTCTTTATCTCTACGTAGCTAATTGGAAATATATTGTTTCCTAATTTTAAGATTTTTACTGCCTACGACCTATCTGATGTTTATAAAATGACAATGTTACCTGAGCGACATCCTTATTATCAGGAGAAGCCAACACAACTAAAGACATGGCCTTGTACTGATTCTCTAGGGCAGCAAACCGTTCTGAAAGGCCAGATGATTCTTGCAGCTTCGACTGCATTATTTGGTTGGTAGCAGTCAACTGACCATTATCCTAAAGTCATGCACCCAAAACATTTAAGCACAAGTATTAATACATCAGTGAACATAGATTAAATCATGGGCATAAAAACATCAGTGTGCATTAAATATAGCAATGTAAATGATTGGACCCAATAAATACATAATTATGCATACTTGATTTAAATATATAGAGGATAAACATAAATAATAACACAAATAATATGCTGCAATAGAGATTTAAAATGTAAAATTTTTGATGAATATCCCCCGAAGTCGATTCAAAACCTGTTTAATCTAGTGAGATAAATTACTCTTATTGTTGAAGGGCAGAGCATTAAGTCAACACACACCCTTTTCAACTGGGTAACTTCCTCTTGCAATTTGAGAACACGTTCAGACCAATTCTTGTTGGCGTTATCATCCTGATCAAGAGCGCCGACAGGAATTGCTGCAGCTGCCACTAAAGGAACATGCTCTTTCTGTGCAAAACAAAATCCAAAAAAAAATTTCAGTTCAAAACAATAAGATTTGCAATCATGTAAAGAAATTAACCAAATCACACTTAAAATCTTAAAAATTGAAATGCATCTTCCTTTAAACCCTTTTGTTCTATCACTAAGTCACCAAGTTTCAGCCTCAAATAGAATTTTGGACATAGACATATGGGGCTAAAAAGTCTTAAAAGAACAATGATTACATACAAAGTAATTCTCATTTATTCATCAAAAAAGGAAAATCTGTCCAATATTGATCTTACCTCAACAATTACAGCAGATGAGGGTGTACTTGAGCTCTTAAGTCTCTCTAAATCCTCTCTTAGGGACTGGTAATAAGTAAAAGATAAAAACAAATCTTGATGATCACAACTAGATATACATGCCACACTAAAGATTTAATAAGTCAAAATCATATGAAAAAAATTCCCCCTATTCAAATTACCACTTTTAATAAAATGTGACATTTAACCACCAAAAAGATGGAGTAATGTTTGACCAACTTGAGTCAAGTAAATGGTTGAACACATTTTTTCAAGCACATTTTTTAGTTTGAATTGCAAATAAGAATGCTGTAGGTGAAATGTATTTAGTCAAAATTGTACTGATCTTTTAATTTTAAATTTTCATACATTCTTTTATTTAAAAAACATCAAGTTTGACTCACTGCATTCTCTACTTGAAGCTTGTTTAGCTCATCTGATCCTAAAAATATTTAGGGTGAAGTGAGATATTGAAAAGTTAACAAAGTAAATAGTAAAATAAGGAATGCTTTGTGAATTAATAAAAATTACAAAAATTTTCTCATTTTGAATATTCTGCATATTGGAATCATATTTAATGTTTTAAAGTAACATTAGAGTCGTCTTCCACTAAGAAAATGTTTTCATGACTTAAACTGAATTAAAGCAAAAACGTCATTTCAAAACAAATAAGGAAAGCGTTTATATTACATTAATGTTTGGAATTTTCCTATTCTTTCAAGAATTTAATTAAATCATTTCTATATTTGCATACTTGCTAATCAATCTCTTATAACTGTCCAACAATGGATTGAACTTGAAAAAAAAAAATCAACCATTGCAAGTATTGTATTCTTTTACATTCGTAGCAAGTACATACATTTACTAGATTGCATATGGCTAAATGATTGAAATACCTTGAGAAGCTGTAGCACTTGCCATTTCTGCTTTCAATGCTGTCTGAAATCAAATAAGCTTTTATTTTTAGTTAAAGTATCCTTTGCAGTGGAATCCGTCAAAGATAAACCCTGATTACGATATACTATTGCTCTATATATTAACTTTTCCGAGGCACACATTCCTTTGTTTTTACCTTAACAGAGACTGTTTAATGTAAACTTTGGATAAATTAAACTTTATAGTTGTGCCCAAGGGGTTAATCTTAAACAGATTCCACTGTGCTTTTATTGAGACAAAAAAGAATTGTTTTTTATTTGCTCATAAGGATTTTAATAATAATAATAATAATAATAATAATAATAATAATAATAATAATAATAATAATAATAATAATAATCATAATAAAAACAATAGCAAAAACAATATTAATAATAATATAGAAAAAAAGAGCAAAATCATGAAACTGTTGGAAGTATGATAGTCAGAAAATGCCAAATATTCAAAGTTTCGATACAAAGTTACAGAAGATGGGATCAGTATATGACTTCAATAAGATGCCTATAGAAACGCTGACAGATGTGTAAAAAAGCAATACAATTTTTGAATGAAGATAAAATGATCAAAAGTTAATGCCCAAAAATGTTATTGAAACAAATTATTCAAAGTTTTGCATCGTTTGACTTTATGTTTAACTTTGTCTCAAAATTAATTTTTTTTACTTTACCATTTGAGCATCCATTTTCTCCATGTCCTCCTTTGATTGTGCCAAGGCAGCATTCTTTTCCTCTAATAACAAGGTGTTACGTGAAGCTAAACTCTGTTGATTTCCAAAACATATTTCATTAACTGTCTAACAAGATTTGAAAATACATTATTCCTTTATATTGATACAAAGAAAACTATACAATATTATCACTTAATTTTTGCTGTTCCTTTAAATACAGAACAATTCAAAACAATTTGTTTCATCTTTGGACTGCATAATAAAAATTGATGTTTTTAGTTGACAATAAATTCCATTATTATTAGGCTACAGGTCAATGAACGAAAAAATAATATTGAAGAGCATACTTCCACTTGCTGAGCCAAAGTCTTTTCTTTCTGTTGAGTCTCAAGCTGATGCTGCAGCATTAATTGACGAAAAATGTCAAGCTTGCTACCAAACTTTTCACGGTACTTGGTCACAAACTCCATAAACTGATCCTGCAGAACAATGTTTTTAAAATAATAAATGTTTAAATACACAGGTAAAACACAACGAATGAAATCTTCAGAGTTAAAATATAAAACTAGAGCATCTTTAATTTGAAACAGAACTTTTGAGACATGTCAATAAGATGGTTCTTTAAATCAGTCTAGAAAAGTCTTAGTTTTAGCTCTACACCAACCTGAGACTCTCCTTCTAAGGAACGATAATGGGCCTCCATATCATGTACTATGCGTATATGTTTCTCTTTCATGGTTTTCATATCTCCTGAAATCTGCATAATACATCTGCGAGCATACAGGTAAGGGATATATGCATTTTGCTCTGGACCTGCTGATCTGACACTGATGGCATCTGGTTTTCAACAAAGTAAAAAAAAAATATGATACTGATAACAGAACCATAATAAAATAAAAAAAAAATTTGAAAAATCCACTGTATTTTGATGTCTTATTTTCATTCATGCTATAAAAGCATTAAAGAAAAAATGAATAGAGGGTAACTGAAGGTTGTGTAAGTATATTAAAAAAAAAAGCTGAAAACACAAATATTGCATAACAATCATGGAAAAATCTCTATGTCAAATTTTAAACATACACTAAAATAAGTTTTTTGAAATTTTAAAATTTTTGGCAAAAGAATGTAATTTAAAAAAAAAGGAAATGTTAAATGACACAGAGTGAAAGTAAAACTTGTTTGCCCTTTAAAGCTTGTTGTCCACTTATTTACAAACTAGCGACTCTAGTTCCCTTTATACTGTAAAGGTCAGTGTCCTCTGGATCTAGAAATCTACCTAGATGCTTCTATTTTAGTACTTGTACCAATACCATTCACTTGTTTCAATTTTTTATATTTTTTTTTTTTATTAAGAAGATCCTCATAGATTTATTTTCAAGGTAAATAATGTTAATGATAACTGTTTTGAAAGCAAACAAAAAAAAAAAAAAAAAAAAAAAATCTCCGTTTACTTTGTGAACAATCAGTTTACAAAACATTAAATGAAAAATGAATAGAGGGTAACTGAAGGTAGTATAAGTATATTAAAAAAAACAACAACTGAAAACACAAATATTGTATTACGATCATGGAAAAACCTCTATGTTAAATTTACAAGATACCAGTACACTAAAATCAGTTTCTTGAAAATTTTAAATTTTTGGCTAAAGAATGTAATTTAAAAAAAGGAAATGTCAAATGACACAGAGTAGCTTTGTGTCCATGGATACAACGTTAAATGACAAAGAGTGAAAGTAGAACTTGTTTGCTCTTTAAAGCTTGTTGTCCACTTGTTTACAAACTAGCGACTCTAGTTTCCTTTTATACTGTTAAGGTCAGTGTCCTCTGGATCTATAAATCTACCTAGATTCTTCTATTTCAGTACTAGTACCAGTACCACTACCATTCGCTTGTTTTTATTATTAATTTTCAATGTAACTACTTTGAGAGCAAAAAGAATAAAAAATCTCTGCTTCCTTTGTGTACAATCTGTTTGAGTGAATTACGTGCACCTCCTTCTCTTGATTTTTTTCTTCTTTTTTTTTCTATCGATCATCTTTCTTTCTCCTTTTACTTCCAGCTTTCTTTTCTAGTTCTTATCTCTTTTATTTCTCTCTCTCTGAGTCAGTACAACTGCATGAACTTCACTAATAACAAAATTACTCTGTGCCTGTTGATGTTATTCTTCTAGGCACAGAGGTACCCTTTGTAAATTATGTTGTTGTGACGGGCACAGAGGTATGCTACATAAAAAAAAATTAAAACTTTGCTATACAAACAGTGGTGAAAAGATTAATTTGATTTACCAGCTTGTGAAGTGATTGACACCAAGGATCCTTTAGAGCCATTCTTTTTTTTCAACGCAGTATTTGAACCTAAAAGAAGAGTAAAAAAAAAATTTGTTGAATTGAATCATATCCAATACAGCGGTCTCCGTCTAAGAACTCTCTGCTTACATACCAAGTCAGTCTTCGAACTTGCTCCCCTAATGAGACATTTTTTTCTCTTCAATTTATCCAGCTACCAACCCACTCTTGATGAGCATACATTAGCCTCTGAATCCATGCTCGTGGTAGGCTAGGCTAGAGCTATGTAAGAATAGCAGAGAAATCTGCCTCCTGCCATCTCTTTATCAGGCCCACTCTATAAGTAAGGCCTGCCCTCGAATGGAAATGATAGGTGGGCAGCAGTTATTATGTTATGCGAGAGTGGGTAGGCATTCAATCACTGAGGAGTATGCATAACTTAAATATTCAACCAACAACTCAATTTTTAAAAATCTCGCCAACCAATGCACTGGCTTGCTCAACTCCTGAAGATTTGTTTCTCGACGATAAAAGGGTGCTCTGTCTGTCTGTCTCTCTTTCACTCTGTTTCTTTCCATCTCTGGTAGTCTTTTCTCCGAGTCACCCCCTCTCTTTTTTTCCCTTTTTTCTCTCTCTGTCATAACTCTCATACCCTCTCCCTATCCCATCCCTCTCATTCTTTATATCCTTTTCTCTATCCCTCTTTTTTCTTTTTTTCCTTCCCTCTATCCTATAAGTCTTTTACTTTCCCCTTTTCTCTCTCAGCCCCTCTCTCTCTTACCACCGCTCTCTCCCAACTCTCTTGTTTCTTTATATCTTTACTCTATCTCTTTGTTTCTTCATTTTCTCCTCTCTCTTTTTCTTTATTTTTTTATCTCTCTCTCTCTCTCTCTCTCGTCCTCTTTCTTTTCCTTTTCCTTTCCTTGTCCACCTGTTTGTCTCTCTACGCCTCTCACTCCATCTCTCTCTTTCTCTTTCTTTCTTTCTGATTCTCACTCGCTACCTTTTACTATCTATCCTTGGCTCTCTCTCTCTCTCTCTGACCCTCTCTCTCGTGGATAGGGATGGGGGCGGGGGTCCTTAGGGTAGATCAAGCAGCCTGCGACACCCAAGAGCTATGGGTTCAATCCTTGCTGCTTGTTCTTTTCCTACTGGTTGTGTCGGTATTGGCAGAATAATAATTATTATCCCTCTCTGAGATAGTTTTCTCTGACCAAAGATGACTTGCCTTTACAAATCAATGCAATCTAACAACTGGTATCAGCGCCTTTATTTCAGTCTTTCAATGCTCTGGAATAGCTAAAATTGTCGGCCCACACTTATATTCTTAAAAAATAAAAAATAAACAACTCAGGCAACCTAAATATGTAAAATTTTATAGTAGATAACTATCATTTAAGGACTGATATATTGTTTGCAGTCCCACAGGCCCATGATAGAAATATTGGAAAATGTATAAATTATTTTCTTCATAAGCACGCAACTGTATGATATAAAATAATTTTTCTTATTATTTGAGGCGTAAGACTCATTGCTCAGTGATCTTCATAATTTAAAAAAATGAAATAAGCCACTCACCAACTTTACCATCACCATGCATCTTTTTATCTTCCTCATTGTCTGTCCAGGCCTCTGTTAAATGCAAATAGTTTAAAATGTACTTTACTTGGCTTTCAACAACAACAAAAAGGGAGTGAGCAGGCATTTGAGATTAGTGAAATGAAATACTAATTACTCACAAGAAAAAGGCAAAGAAGGGAAGAGAAAGAGAAAAAAGGATTTTTACGCACACATGTTCACAATCTTTGACCATAAATCATTGACAGAGACTGCAATAAGTTTGGATCATAACAACTAAACATTTGATCTATTAGAATTTTACGTGAGGTAAGTGCCACACCTTTCACAGAGGATGAAGAAGATTTCAGAGAAACAAGGCTGCCTGGGTTAGCTGTAGCTGGAAGTGGTTCCACTTTGGTTTGGGTGAATGGGGAAGTGCTTCGCCTCCGCTTCCCACCATTATAGGCTGGTGAAGCCATAATATCTTTCTTGGACAATGCATCTTCCTGAGAAGTTCCAGCTTTATCTAATGGTGGATTAGGTGTTGGAGATCTAGTCTTCTCTTGCCCGGTGTCTTTTTTATTTTCTTCCACTTCCCCATTCTTTGCGGAGTGTACTTGATCTGGATTCTAAAAATAGTAATATATTTTGAAACAAAATTAGAGTTATTTACGATTTTGAGAAGAGAACTATGCAGCTGTTATGAAAACTTAAATAGTAGATTTATTACTTTCCAAAAATTACATTCTAAATTTCACTTTTTCCTAATATAAATAAATTTTGCCAGCCAGGAATGATAGTGCTATTAGTTAAAATCTATTATTGTGTGATCTAAAACTATATGTTTTTGTGTAGCAAAGGACACATTTATAAATAATTATAATATTTAGTAGGCCTACTCTTATAAAGTTAAACTCTATTGTTTTAAAATTTGTCCTCACCTCTTGAACCAAGATTGTTTTAACATCTCCTTCATCTGAAATACATTAAATTTGGTCATAGAATAATATAAATTTCAGTTTGTTTTCATCACTAGGGGTCTAAGCAGATGAAAATGTCTTCAAAATCTACAGGTTTAAATAACCAAGGCCATACTTGCTTAAATAAAGTAAACCAAAGAAAGAGTACAGTAATTGCTTCAATATTCATAGGATACTTCAACTTAATTCTTCTCAACTTGCTGCAACAACAGGAAAAAAAAATCCTCTGCAAGAGTTCACATTGTTCTTCAAATTGTATATGTGATCTTTCACTCTTTAAGAATTTGATCCCCACCCCTCAACAGATTTCAACATTAATAAAAAAAATAACGACTTTTAATATTTAAGTTAACACCACAAACCACAAAGTATCAATTAATTTACTGTAAAAATTAAAAGCCAAAGCACATTTTTAAAGATGTTAATATCTTAACTTAACAAAATTTTTTTTTTATTATACCGTCTTGAACTTACCCTCAGGAACTATTTTGGGAGCAGCACTGGTTTGCTTTCTTTTCTTCTTTATTTTTTCTTTAGTTGCCATTTTTTCATAAACACTACCACTTGAAGAAAGACGAGTTCAGGGATCTAAAATTAAGAAGAAAAATAAAAGAACCAATGATATCTTTGATCTGAAACAACTGTGCAAAACCCTTATAATGGTAATATTACGAGAAAAGCACTTTCCATTGCTTTACAATACAACTAGACATAATGTAGGGATTTGATCTGAGAGTGTCTAAAGCCTATGGACCAGTGTGTATGCCTCTATAATGTATAAGCATTTTGTCCAAATTTTGCTATATGCATTACTTACATGATTTTGTTCAAATCAAATTCTTAAGTAGGACCGCCAAATAAAGCGAAGCTCTCTCCTAGTTTCATGTTTTCTAGCTCTAATGAACTAATTTTTACTATCTGAAATATGATAATTGCAATACACAGTTTTCATGTCAATTATTTGTATAGAAGCACAACTAAAATATATAGTGCGTTTAACAAACTGTGGACAGAAACACTAGTCTATAAGATCTAGTGCGTAGGCTATATATAGACTCTGCCCTTTGATCTTGGTATAGATCTTTACCATTTAACAGAACAATAAGTTAAAATTTAGATCCACTTCATAATAGGGTTTCTATTTATAGATCTATTTGAGATAATTAACAAACTGAATATGATTTTTATTTTAAATTTAGGCTCTAAGTTTAGTTCTAGAACCTAGAGAATGGATGCAATGCTTAAAGGGATACTGAGGACGACTTTATTTTTTACTTCTTAGGCCTATTTCTCTTGATTTTTCTGTCAAAATATAGATTTTAGTTTACATTAATTGAAATTGTCACATCCATCATATAGATACGCTGCATTTCATGGTATATTTAAACTATTTAGTGATAATGTGAAAAGCAACATTACCCGGAAACCAGGGACGCGACGCCATTTTTGTTTATTATTAATTTTTGATACAGGAAATGGTCACTGTCCAGTGTCTTGTGTCTACGCATGCTTTGAAAGGCACAGTAACTTGACAGTTTACACTCGGGTGACTCGGCTCGGTGACACTAGTAACCTTTGATTCTTCGTAGAGTACATGAGCGTGTAGTTATCATAACTCTGTGAGTTGCCGTGAATGATCACGAGTCTATAAATGAGTTCGTGTCTAGATTCAGTGACGTCAATATAATACCATATACAAAAGACACAACAAAAGAATTAGAAATACAATGAAACTTATATGCAAACGTCTCATGATTGCCCATTTTCTTATAAGTACCTCCTCCCCCTCCCCCTTAACCCCCCCCCCCCAAACAACAAACAAACACAAAAAAACACCAGCAATGAATTATAAGCCCTTATATAAATAAGAAAAAAATCACGCGGGATTGATGCTTATAAATGTCAACAACAAATTATGACAATAAACTTCAAAATTTATTGTACGCATTTTTTTCCATAAAAGTTTAAGTAAATAAATAAATGAAGTCACGAGTCTTTGTTTCATTGCCGTATCAAAATATGACTTTGCTTTTCTAGTGGGACCAAAAAAGATCACCGCTATCCATAACATAAAAATTAATTATATGCTTCACCACTGGCTTAAAATTAACAAAACTTTAAAAACTTGTTCACAAGGTATTAAAAAAGAAATCAGCAATAGTATAAGTTCATAGCTACTCATATCATCATCGAGATTTTTCAAATAGACACTTTTTATTTTTATTTTCTGGCAGCAAAAAAAAAGAACAACAACAAACAAATAAAGCATGCACTAATAATAAAAACACTGAAGAGAACTTAATGTTATTTAAAACAATTGTTAGTGTAAAAAAACAAGTCTCATTTAGTCCTAGGTTTTACAAAAGTCCCTATACCAAGACAGGACCTAGGACTTGACAGATTCCATAATGCTGACATGTACTTGACTAGTAGGGAAAAAGGTGGTCGCCAAGTTGGGGGTTGAATCCTTGCATCTTACATGAAAAACGGATGAACTATCACCAGCACTACTGTACTTATATATATATATCTCAATTTAGTATTTGCATTCAATAAAATTAAAAAGAAATATATCTGCTCTATGTACTGCAATTGTGCTACCCTTGCCCATTTGTTCGAATATAATGAATTTCAGTTCACACAGTTCCAGACATCATGTTCAATACATGTACCTATTCAGTTTATTTGTCCAATTTCTTCCCCTTCTGGTTGGTGTCAGTATAATGTGACCGGCTGAGATGACAGTCCTTTATTCCTGCACTACTTTTGTGATAGCATGTAGTCAGAAGTAAGTCTTGGGACTCGTCCACAATAAAGCCTTGTTGCTGACCTGGAAGGTTAATATTTCAACACAATCAACTCAATGACTGGAAGGCAAATCTTGCCTATCAGATGTGGTATTTCAATCTCTTTGTTAGATAATTATTACACTATTTTTCCACTCTCACTCAAAACATTCCAGTTGCTGGGGACTTATATTGAGACGAAGCTGTATGAAAGTATAATTTACTTTTCAGATATATGATAATCATCAGATCACTTGTTTTATTCCACCCCTTTGTTGAAATGAAAAACAAAAACAAAAAACAACATCATTTATCTATATTGTGTGGGACAGTACCACTTTTTAATAAAGCTGCTCATACCAGGCTTACAATTTTACTTTCTGGAAGACAGTTTGACTGAAAACCGCTTATAATAAAAAACAACAAAACAAACCACACCTTCATTTACAATGGACTTACATATCAAAATAATTCTATAAACACAAATACTCACACATATAAACACAAAAAATAGAACACAAGACGATGAAAGAAATGGATTGCTTTAATTAAAGGGTTAGAGGTTTTAGATCCAGATAACTTTATTTGGAATGTTGCAATGAGCAAAATACGATTTATGGATGAAATAAGTAATATGCTTTTCCAGTAAATGGAAGATGAGATAACATTTTAATGGTGAGGTAAAAAATTTAACACTTGCAAAGAATGCAATTATTTGAAAAAACAAACAAACAAACAATAACCTAAGATGTAAGTGGTTAAGATAATTATATTTTAAGTACATAAAAAATTATGCTTGAAAAGCAATATTTTCTATGCTCGTGTAGTCTTGGTGTCCCTCCACCAAATTAGAATGAGAGAATAAATGAAAGAACAAAACAAACTAGAAACCATGAATTAAGAATATGTGAGAAAAAAACAAAAACAGAAAAAAACGACTGAAAGCAAACAAACAAAACCCGAACTAAACAGAAAAAAAAATAAAAAAAATAAAAACATAAACTATTTGTTTTTAGCACTGCTGCCAAAATTGCTTAATTATTAATAATCATAAATACAAACACAAAATTTAAGACAAAAAAGTAAGATAAAAAAAATTTGATTAAGAAATTAAAAAACTACAACGTGATTTAAAGTAAAACATAAAACGGCTAATGTGAATCAATTCTAATAAAATGATAAATTTGATGAAAAAATAAGAAGGTTAAAGTAATTAAATAAAAAAACGATTTCAAACAGATTAAACAGGATAAAACAACTGAAACAATGCTTTCAGTGAGCCACTAAAAAGTATCAAATTAAATGAATTACAATTTTAAATGAAAAAAAATAAATGGGTTCATTTCATGACTTAAAAAAACAACAAGTCACAATATCCTACTGAATTAGAGATCTTGACACTGGTTCAAGGTAGTTAAAAAAAGTCTACTATTTGAAACACATACACACACACACACACACACACAAACACGCACACACACAGGCGCCCACACATAAAACTTCAGAGTAAAAGGGGAGAGGGGCAATGGAACAACCACTAAACAGACAATTCAATGAAAATGAGTAAACAACAAACAGAAGCAACTGACTTATTAAAAAAGACATCTTCAGTATTACTATGTCAAACTATTGGTGTAAGAAAACATCATGCAAACGGAATGGATATTTAGACAGATAAATCATGTGAAGTATTGCACAGTTGAATAAAAACAAGCTATTCTGTTATATTAAACATTGACACAGAATAGCTCATAATTGTTGAGAAATTTATATACAGCTCTCAAATAATTATGAGTTCACAACATTCACAGACAGATTGAAAGCACTGAGGCAGGCTTTTTGATTAATTCATGTAACCAAACAGCATAACATAGTCTATGAAATGAATTTCAGTTTGGTACAATTGATGCCGGAGAGTTAAAAATTTGCATAAGTAAAAGATAATGTTTGGAATGTATATATTATATATACAAATTCTTGATGTAATAAAATTATTCAATGCTGTAAAAATATAAAACGAATGTAATATAACACTATGGTGTAAACATTACTTTAATACAACTTTTTTGTACAATTCATTTGTTTTACTAAATAACTTTTCATTTCTATAAAAATGTTGTGCTCATTGAAATGAAAGTCAAAGCAGTCTGAACCCACATAGTTTATATTTAACTTGACAGTTACAAAAATCTTAAATTATCTAAATTATTGATATTCATTCATGCAATCATTTTTTGTTAAATGACTGATTTAACAGTTTTTTTCTACTTTCTCCTCGTCATTTCACGACTGTATTCAGAAAAAAGCAATTTGCTAAATTTACCTTCTCATTCAAAGTTAGAAAAAGAATTGCTTAAACTGGTAATTTGGAAACTATCATTGATAAATAGATAAATATAAGAGGATATTGAAACCATTCAGAGAAACCTTTCAGCTCCTTCGATCTTTGTGCAAGCTAGAAAGCTGAAAAAAAGCTTTCATAACACATCAATGATACAAGGAAAAAAAACAACATAAAGCTAAATATAGAAATACAAAAATATAGAATTAAAAAAAAAAGATGAATATAACTAAACCGGTAAAATTTAAAGCCATATGAGACAGTATGTCAAGGTTGGCCAGTGGGTAGCAAATGTAAAATTCTGCAGTAAACATAGGTTTTATATTATTTTAACATTCTATACTATGACAATTATCATCATAAAATTTCTACCAATACATATAAACTCAACTTCAAAAAATTTAACAAACATATTTGTAATTGCAATCCGGTTTTTGTATTACATCGCTTTAAAGGCCTAAATCATCATAATTTACATGAATATATAAAAAAATTAAGAAAAAGTATAGTACATTAGGAATTAAAAAGAAAAAGGAAAAGAATATGTTCCATAGTAAGCAGCTACCAAAAGATATTTCTTTCACTTTTTCTCCACTTTCTCTCATCATGTCTAAAAGGATATGAACAATTTAATCAGTAAGAGGGAAAAAAAGAAAGAAGAACAGGAACACCATTCAGCCTGATATTAAGAAATTAAAAGCAAAATGAACTGTTAAAATATACTGTAAGTTACAATGTGTCTCTGCTGTGTTAAAAGTCACCCTGGATAGCCTCCTGGACTCTTTAACCTCTATAGCCTATACCACTACAGCAGGTGCATTGCACCATGAAAAATCCCATGGAACCATTTACTGTCATTAGGATTTCTTTATTATTAAAATAACAAACAAGCTAAAATAACATTTTTGGTTAATCTTATTTTGTCAAATCTAAAATGCAATAAAAATCAAAACCTGCCTAGTCCTGTGCATAGGCCTTGATCAAGATATAGATGATCAAGATATAGATTCTAAATCTTATTTTTCTCAGTGATACAAAGATACCATATATTCTCGATTTATTTTGATTGTATTTTTGTATGACTAAAAAAAATTAGGATTCAGAATTTATATCTTGATCAGGGCCTAGAATAGCTCTAGATAATATATTCTAAATTTGTGTTTTACAGCGTGTTTTAATGTTACCATAAACACAAACAAAACAACCATAAAAAATAATCTGCAACATACTGAAAGAATAAATAGATAATCTTAATGACAAAGTCTTGTGGGGTAACGACGAGGGACAAGTATGTTTAAAAAAGTAAACAGAAAAAAGATAAGTCAGTGAATAAATGTGTTCTTTCCATGCAAAAGATAATATCATTCATATATGTGGAGCCATTGCAAATAACTGTCTAGGCAGCCAATCATTCACTTCATTTCTTTAGTTGCAAAACACATCAGATCTTATAAGGACTCTTTTTATTCAGGATGTTCAGTCCTTCAAAGAAAAAAAAAAATTCCTTTAATCAACTAAATTTTAAAATGTATGTGTTGAATAACTAATGTCAAAATCAGTTTTCAACGTTTTAAACTAACTTGTGTTATCCTGACTTAATATGTTATAAATCTATATCCCCAAATGAACAATTAGAACACAAAACTTAAAGTTTTTCACTTAATAATCTTTTAAACAGTAAATTTTATTTTGATTTCACGCAGTAAGAAAAATGAAATTATAATACTGGATTGTTCAAAAAGTTAGAAAGACCTGTGACAACATTTTAATGGAAAAATAGATTAGTTAGATTAGTAAGAAAATTTAAAATATGAAATATGTAAGAAATCTACAATTTGAAAAATGTATACCCATTTATACTTGTTTTTCTGTTAGAAAACAAATATAGAGGACATAATTAATCATAATTTAAAAAAGTCTGTGTACAAATTCACACGACTTTATAAATTATTTGGTAACTTGCTTAAAAATTTAAAAACTAATTAATAAAAATACTCATAATTGAAACACTATTTCTTACAACTTTCTAAATCCATAGCAATCTACACCCCATTCCATGCACAAAACATATGAAGTACAATTGATAATTTCAAGAGATTTTTTATGTCAATACACCAGGAACTTGAAAAGAACACATACAAAAAATCCTTGTGCAAAATTTGTATCAGTTTTTAAAAACAATATACCAAAAACATATAATGCTTCCAAGTTTAAGTACATTTTTGTAGCACATGGGCTGGGGGTGTAGCAAAGCATCACAACCAAGTTGAATATCTCCGTTCCATTTTAAGGAAAAAGCGAAATGTTGTTGGAGAAGATACCTGTCTTAAAAGTCTGACAGAAGTAAGGACACTTTACAAAATTCCAGAAAAATGCTGTTTTCATCAAGAAAAACTAATACCACATTACATTTCCATAAATTTAATGTCAAAGCTCCTGTGAGACCCTGAAAAATGTACAATAAGAGCCTGAGATATATTGGACCGGTTAGCACTGTACACAATACATTCAATCTCAACTTGAATGCAGCATCTATGATATCCGTCCAATATCCACACCTTGGGTGTTTAATGTGCCCAACAAAGGCCCTTCCTCTTCATCATCATCACTATGCAATAGCCTGTGCCTTGTATGACCATTATGACCATTCATGTAGCCATTTTCCTTGTCCAGATGTGAGTACACCTCAGCACGGTGTGTGACCGCATCACACGCAGGAGGAATGGGAGATTTACAGGTTTGGCGTTCATCATCGTCATCACCGTCATCAGCAAGACTGCATATCCCATTGGTAGTAGACTGGTACACTGATGGAATCTGTTCCATGACTGCAAGAACAGAAATTTAAAAGAAAATATGATACCATGACAATATCAGTACAAGAAGCATTGAGGAAATGTGCTACTTTTATTTCATACCCGCAAGAGCAAAAAGTAAAAACTTATAATGATGAATATGAATACTGGACGCGTTGAGATAATGTGCTAAACCTGTTCAATAATGCAAGCAATTTATGGAAAAAAATACAGTACTATGAGAATATCAGCACTGGATTCTGGAATAAAAAAAAAATGCGATCAGAAACTTAAAAAACGAATCAAATACCATGTTTTATACTTTTTTCTATGCATCAATTTGAAGGTTCCATAATGACCCTTGTTCCTTTATCATCAATTAAATGAATTTAATAAAACTTCCCCTAATAAGAATTATTCGTGAGGAAAAGAATATGGGGCTAAATATTTCCACAAATTCAAAGCATCTTTCTGTTTAATATCCACCTAAACCTTTTGGAAAGAGTCTTATAATTCTGGGTGATTTAAGCATCCATGCTTTAAAACAATATTTTTTGGGTGTGAATTAAATTTTTGAATAACAAACTTTTACAAAGGAAAAAAACAAACAAAAAACAACATTTTGCAACAACAACAACAACAATCACAACACTGATGTACCACAAACTCAAACAAATTACTGCACAGGTTTGGCGACACATTATGAATTCTTGCACATGTCTATTTCATCAACTCTACTAAATGGCTCATCTATATTACTCCTATCCTTGTATAAAAACATGTACAATTTCCGGCACATTTACAATTAAAATGTGTTATCAGACATTGTAAATGTATCATGGAGGGCGACCTCTGAGTCATGTGGAACTAAGTCAGTGAGTATTACATTAAACTTTAAATGTTTCCTTTTTTAACATTTCATACAATACCTAAAATGGACTCACTACAAATTTGTCCCCAAACAAAAACATTACTATAAGAATATTTAAATCTAAGATGTTGAGAAATATTTCAAATTTGATTAATTCTATTTCAAACATTCTTTTATACTTCATGAATATCTATACTGAGTGCATCATGAAAATATAAAGAACTTCCAACACAGATATATAAAACTTGAAAAGCAAAAAAATTTGTGAAACATCAAATGTGTGTGCATGTTAGATGTATTTCAAAATCATGTCAAGCTCTATATAAAACTGTGAGCCACATGAGTCAAGCTAAAGAGACGCCCTACTCTTTTCTTCCATCACGGCAATATCAAGTAAAGAAACCTCTGTATAAGAGCATGTTATAAGAAACGAAAAAAAAAACCCCAAAACATCAACCTAGGAGGCTATTTTTTGTTTATGTAAAACATTGCAAATACTAAATAAAACTCTAAACATATGAACATTTTCACTTAACTTGGCGATACTAAATAGATTTTAATCACAAGGTTGTCAATTTGTAACTGAAAGCATCCATTCAGCCACTCACAGCGACTCTATGTATTGTAACCCCTTCATAACCTCCATGCTTATCTGTTATATTCATCACAGAACAGAAACTTAATTTAACAGCACATTAAGCCAGTGGGTAAGTTGAAATCATACAGTTAAATTCTCCCGTCGCATACTAGACACAAGGAAAGTGCTAGTATAATCTTTCTTTTCAATTTCTTTTAAGTTAGAAAAAAATTCACATTTCACAGGTTGCATATAGTACCAAAAAAAAAAAAGAAAAAAAAGGAAAGAAAAAAACAAACAAACCAAAAACCAAGATGGAAATGATAGTTTTTTTAAGAAAGAAATAATCTTGATATACCCATCAGTCCAGAAAGAAAGACGTATGATGCTAACTTTGACCTTAATTCAAAACTTTTCTTTGTAACCTAACAATGCAGTGAAGAAAAATTAAAGAGCAGAGCTAAAAAAAAGCAAAATGAAATTACTTCCCATATCCTGCAGACACACACATTGTATGCTTTAATGACCAAAGGAAGGAAAGGCAACTGGAATTATCGCACAATTTTGTGTTTTTAAAAGTAAATCAACTGCATGAGAAGTAAAAAAAGAAACAGAGAAAGGAGAAACATTTATCTAGCAGTTCATGGAAGTAATAATTTGTTATAAAGCATTTTTTTGTGTAGATTTGAGTTTACGATCACAAAAGGACATTACATGCCTTAAAATATGATATAGACACACAGGATTTTTTGCTCTCTACTATTTTTATCAGCTGGATTCTACAAAAGCTTACAAAGACAAAAAATCAATGAAAATCAAAAATACTTTCATCCATTGTGTCATAAAGTGTAAAGAAAGCAAATAAAGCATTCTGAGATAAACCTTTGTATTTCTTTTCTTTCATTTCTTAATGTACTGAAAGTATAACTAGCAACAGTTAACCAGAAATAAGGATATCCTTGAAAAATCAACTAACAAAATATTGGAAGAAGAGACAAAATTATTAAGACTAAGACAAAGAAAATGTTTCCTTATTACTGTTCACTTAAATATCTGGAGACTACGGTCCAACCTAAACCAACTTGCCCTCCTTCCTCCTCTTACTAAACAATTTATATAAAATGTAACGCCAAAGGATATTAGAAAAACTAACCAGACTGAACCTTGTTAACATGAACATTACTCAATTCATTTTTTAAGTGTTAGGAGTAGATTTGAAGTTAAACCCAGAACAAAGGAAATATAAAAGTTCGAAGATGTTTTTGTAGAGAAAAAAGTGCTGAAGAGATGAAAGTGATTTTGTTAGTGCCGACATTATGAAAATCCATCTTCCAGGCACAAACTTAATTTTTTAATAATTTCATAAGGTTGGTGTGAGGCTAGGCGGATAGAGACACATGGTAAAAATAAAAAAAAATAGTTGATGAACTTGTGTGAACAAATCCTTCAAAGGCCTCGTCAAGCTACAATAGCAATGTTTTATTTTTTTTTTCTGTTTGAGACAAAGATTGAGCCAGGAGAGTAGATACAAAATTGAGCTTTTGCAAAGTTTTCCTTGCAAAAAAGTGCAGAAAATACTCAATGCTCAAGTAACTTTGAGAGGAACCAAGCAAGAGGAACAATTAAAAAAAAAAATGGACTTAGGAAATGATGTGTAAATATAATTTTGAATGCAGAAATGATAAAATGTTGAAAAAGGCTTGAGAACCGAACCGAGTAAATATCATACCTCAGGTTATACGTCCTTATACATCCTGTATATATGAATAACCTTGAAGGAATGAAATGTAATAGATGAAAGGAGGAAAAAGATTGATACATAAAATGAGTATTGCAGCCTTCTGTTGATGAAACAATAGTTCTACCCTTCACTAGGAACCTCTTATCAAAACATAAAGCAAAAAAACAAAAACAAAAGAAAATAATGCCATCATGCCGATAAGTTAGAACAAGAACCTGGTGTTCATGGCTGTGACATTGTATATGTGTACACTAGAATGCAGGCATGTAACAAAGTGAGTAGTGTTCACAAAATCAGCTGTGTGGCGAGAATCGACTTAGGGTCTTGTAGATTCTAGAAATTACTCAATGTTTGATTAGGCATAGAAAATAAGGGGAGATTAATGTTAATCTGAACCACAGCTGAAAATCTTTTGAATGATCTTGAATGAGGGCAAAGGACCTGGAAATTTCTCATCTGTGTCTTTCGTATATAAGAGTAAAGCCCAATATAGATGTATGATTGATGGTGTTTGTAGAGAGAACGAAATATTTAAACTTTGTGCTTACACTTTATGCTTGTGTTGTAACATCTTGCTGCAGTGAACACTGTAGTTTTACTGTTTTTTAGATCCTTTATCGACCTATATATATATTGTCAAGAACTGATTTAAATCTAGACATTGTTGAGTAGTATTCTTAACCCTCACATAGGATGTTTATTAATAAAGTTGAATTATTACGTTTCCACAAAGGATTTCTAGTATTCATTATTTGGTTAAAATTGACAGAATAGTGTGTCTGAGTCTACCTGAATTATATTTAAAAAATTGACTTGAAACAAGGACGCCCTTTATTGAACAAAAGCCACAATAGCATGGGTACATGACATTTTCAGAGCAATCCCCAATCAATGATATAATAAAAGTAAGAGGCAAAGCCATAAATGACAACTGCAAAAAAAAATGTTTCTCTACATTTAAATATGAACGAATATCAGATTCTCTCTCCCATCTTGTCATTAAACCACTGCAGAGTGTGTCATCATGTCCAACTCCAACTAAGCCAACCAGAATACAAATAAATATGTTACCTTTATGCCTTTTGTCTCTAACACCAATATTTTGAGGCACTAGGGAAAGCAGCATTATGAAGGCACAAACAAGAGCTCCGCCAGGTATGATGGTTTGAACTTTTCTGTAATAAGGAGTACAAGCTGGACAGCAGTTCCTGAAAAAAAATAATGTTTTGTTCTTGTTGGAATGTGGTATATATTTATAATTTAAACATATCTTGAAATTCATTTTCAGAAATTTACTCTGTTAACAACATCTGACATCTTGTTATATTAACAGGTATAAAACACTAAAATGGGCAAAAATAATGTTTTATGTAAGTTTACTCCAATGAAAACTGAAAACATTTTTCGTATTTTTATATAATTATTTTAAAAGGCATGCCCTTAACTTACTTAAAAAAAAAAATTTCTGAACTGCTTCGTTAAATGTTGATGGCATTGACATAAATATAAATATTATGTGAATACCTCTTTAAGTAAACTTTTACTGCATAAACTTACGTGCATGGATGAAAGAACTGAATTAGTAGTACAGCTATCCCATTGGACAACTTGTCGGTGAAACTCATCGCTCCAAAAACAAAGGCACCACTTTCCTACAAAAGTCAAAATGGAGGTTCAGAATGAACAAAAGTATATAAAAAAATCAATATCTTAAACACAAATGTTATAAGTTATTTGCAAAGAGTAGATTCCTGAAAGATTATATTGTGATCAAGTTGCAAATGACAAAGAAAGGTCGAGGACTAGATCTAGACGTATGAAGATTGAGATATCAGTAGGCTTTTTAATCGGACGAATAAACGATTAACCAGATCTACGTTAACGCTTCTCTAAAAGCATATTTGAGCACATTATAACACAAAAGACTTGTCTGATAGTTAACACCAAGTAAGATCAAAACAGAAATCAGAATCATTACTTTGTTGGAACTGATGGTGAGTGTCAATGACTATAGAGAGATCGATATTTTTCAGACAAATGAACGCAAAAGACAACAACATGTTGGGGTTGATCAATATCAATTGACGTTGTTAACTAACCGAACCTCGATAGCACTATAACAAGTAGAAACAACAGAAAAATATCACCAATTGATATAATATACGAAACTGAAATAGTCTTGGGTCTCTTGATAAGAGGCAAACAGAGGCAGCAGCACTACGAAAAATATTAAGGAGAAAAAATCAGCGATCTTGCTGAAAATCTTCAGTTTAAACAATAGGTACATTCCTACAGAAAATCTGGAAATCGGGATTGATGACAAAAATCGGTATGCACCTATCAAATCAGTACAAGAAGGCAGCTCTGCGTATACCTTAGGTATTATATATCCTCTATCCCTTTATTAGATATGGAATTCTGTGACATTAAAAAAAATTGTTTATATTTAACTCACACACACTAAAAAACAAAACAAAACAAAAACTTAGTGATCTGCATGCATTCATAATAAAAAATGATTTAATAAATTCAAAGACTGTCACTTACTACATTGCTACCGATCAGGTCAGAGGTCATAGACAGGGAGGTAATGAGCATCAGAGATCCAGCACAGCCCATGAGGACGGCACACCCAAACACCTGATTGGACTTCGCCTCAATGAAGTACATCCACACACAGGAGGCTGCCCCGATCCCCACAGCCAAAGCATAAGTGGTCTAGGAATAAACAGACAAGTAAAGGTGCATTTTCACATATGTGGAAATTTTAGATTCTAAAAAGATAGGGCATTTCCATTTTTCAAAGACATTGTGCATATTTGGTGTATTACTAATATGGACATAATATAGAAAATAATAATTCTCTCAAGCAGAGCTCATATATATGTATCAAATTGTGACTGAAATTTATTCACATCAAAAGCTGCTAGTATTTTGAAAAGAGATTTTTTCCATCATCTAATGATGTCACTTATATGAAAGTATTACAGTCTATACAGATACAATTAACACTTAGAATAAGAGGTAAAAATGTAGGCATGAAGAGCCTTCTGACTGTGCAGACAATTTAAATAAAAGATCATGGTTTTTAATACTGAACCCAAATTTTAACCTTCCAAATTGTAAGATAACTTAACCATGAAAAATAAAATGGACAATAAGTATAATAATGATGATGATGATAATAATAATAATATATTGCATTTATATAGCGCACTTCCATGAACTATCATACTCAATGTGCTTCACAATTACCACTATCACAATTACAAAAGAAAAATGACCATGTAATGTCAAGACAATGCAATATTAGATTCAAAAGTCACAAGGAATCGTTAGAGTTCACAAGTTCAATTTTAATCATCAAAAAGGTAGAACTTAAGTATACATTTAAAAATTTCTGTGGAGGGTGCATCCCTTAGGTTTTTGGGATGGTTGTTCCATACTTCAGGACCAACATCGTAAAAAGATCACTGACCTGTTGATTTATAATTTCTATTCGATACAACAAGGATGGTTTTATCAGCTGAAGATCTAAACTGCCTAGCAGGTATATACATCTGATTAAGGCGTTTATAGATTGAGGCATAAAAGTGACAGAATTAGATTGAGAATATAGAAATATATTTCAACAAACCCTTATTTCACAAGCTAATGTATTGATTACCTTTCTGCCTAAAAATTTGTTGATTGAGGAGGCGAGTAGGGATGTCACAAAACTGCTCACATAAGACACAAGTGGAAAAATTGCTATGGCATTCTGAAAAAAAGACATCATAGAAATAATGAAATAAAGTGACTGATCTGGAATAATCACATAAATTTTTTAAACATTTTGGATAAGAGTTGTCTCAAACAATCAAGTATAGACATTCACTCATCATAAAAAAAGTATTGGTGATCAATTTAGTCAACATTAATAACGAGAAAAAAACTAAGAGGTACAAACAACACAGAATGATAAATCAATGGAAAGAGAGGTTAATAGACAGACAGACAAAGAGAGAGAGAAAGAAATATCACGATGAAGAAGAATCGTTTAAGATAAGATAAACTTTGTTGATCCACAAAGGAAATTTGTCCTGGATTAACAGTATATTGAGCAATCAATGAAACACAATTGAACACATTACAGCAAGTTGGGCGAGTAAATATACCTGAAACCCGATACTAGTCATTATTATGTTGTCAACTCAAGCCAATTATTGTGCAAAAGTGTTCATCTAAAAAATGGGAAAACCAAAACAAATACTAAAATAAGCCATGACTGTGTGTAGTTATATAATTACCTTTTTTAAGCCAATGGTCTCTATGAGATACATGGGAAAATACACTTGACTGATATTTATGTACAATCTTGTTGACATATACAGCATGGCAACCTGTAACAAAAAGTGGAGAAAAATTAAGGTAATTTACTGTAAGAAATCCATCAAAGGTTCTCACAAACAATCTAGATCAAATTATATAGGGCTAGTGTACAAACAGGTCATCATCAAATATTATGTTGCGTAAAGGCAAGAAGTACCTGTTTCGTATTTAGGTCCAAATAAACATTCCATAACCAGTTACTATGTAGACATCATGTTTTCACAGAATAACACAGATTCTTTTCGAGTCATACATTTTTTAGTTATTAGCAAAAATCTACTGCTCGAAATCTTTGATAAAAACTTGAAATTCATTCGAGATATACAGAATTAAACAAAAAAAAACCCCACTCACTTTCTAAACCTATCCATTAAGTCCATCCAAATCTTAGGAACTACCAGAAAAAAAATCCAAGAAACAATATTCAAATTTAGACATCTCAACATTAAAAAAAAAATTATTCAAGAAAATTTTACACTTGGTAGTAAATAATAATTGTAAATTCTATACAATGTACTCTTGTCTTAGTAACTTTTTTAAATTTCACTTTCTGATTAGAGAAGGGTACTTGCCTGATAGAACTGATGCTGCTTCAGCCAACACCGCCAAGACATGAGAGAATGCATGTGTGATGACCGCTCAATTGAGTTTTCACCTGGTCGTTCAGTGGCAACGTTTGAGAGATTATCAGCTGCATTACAATTTTTGGTTCCAAAGTAGAAAATGAAGTTGAAAAGAACTCCAATACCAATGCATATTATGGCAAGATTCTGCAGAGCAAAAAAGGAAATTAGGAATAATTCCATTGTGAAATTTGAATATAATGTACATTTTGACAATTGTTAAATTAGATAGAGCCAACCTAAAACAGGCGAAATTTCAAGCTTAAAACAATGTTTAGAAAACCATTATGATCTTTAACATCTCCAACATGCCTTAATTTATTAATTTGGCCCACAAAACCCTTAATAATACCTTCCCAAATATTTGTTTAGATATGTGGGCAGGTATAATAATAAATCTTAATTATGAAATAAACTACTAAACTTACAAGCCATTGAAGAGAGAGGGCAGCTATAAAAATTACAAAGCCATATACAAAGATTGGTATTACTCTCCCGAAAATTCGACCACTCCACTTATCTCCGCCTTTAGCCACTATGATGTCATTGTTGCTTTCTGTTTCATAAAGTCAATGCTTTCAATGAACACATACTTCATGGATGGTGTTGAATAAATTTGTCAGACACTCAAGGCTTTTCTGCATTCCTACAGTTATAAAATACAATTGTGCTCTGCAAATACCTTTTTCATTTTCCTAACCTAAGCACATCCTTTGTTATAAAGAAGATATACTTACCCTAAATTTTGGGGCATCATCAGGGGAGATATCATCACTATCTTTCCCACTGCCTACATCGTCTAAGTAGAACAGTAGAGTCAGCAAACCATACACAGACAGGTTTGCTATCACAGTAAATGAATTTCTGGACAGGGAAAATGGTTAATACTTAAGAAGTTGAAAAGAAGTCATAAATATGGATCCATTATGCTAAAAAGATGACATTCACTTTATATCTTCAAGGTTCGAATATAATACAAAGAAAAAAAAAATTCCTTCACAATTTCTGATCTTGAAAAAGGTCTTATTTATTTATCTTTTTGACTTAAAAAACCTTAAGAATGTTTTAAACAAATCTCATTGATCCACTGTACATACCTTACAGACTGAAGAGTGACTCTCTCCTGCTTGTACGGTGTTATATCGGATGAATACGACAAGTGGCTAATTTGTGTAGCAGCCCATCCAAATTGGAATATGACTACAAAGGGAGTGTAGTAGACAAACTGAGCCAAACTCGGGGCCTTTGAACAGGTGATGCACTCACTAAACAGAAACACAAAACTTGCCATGACACAGAATGTTCCTGTGGACCAAACATTATCAATAATATAAAGCATGTTAAATAAAGTTTTTTTTCGTAACACTTTTGAAAATGATCGTTTAATTAAAATTTGTTAGTTTGCTGATTGAGAACTTTTATATCTAAACCAAAAAGATACTTTAAACTAATAAATCAACATCATTTATTGCCAATGTCTTTTTTTTTTGACAATTGGTCCATTTGCCAAAGAAAAGAGAAAAAAAATTGCCAGAAAACAGTGTTATTTAATGTTCTTTAAAAAAAAAAAATTTACCATTTAAAAATTTGATGATAAAACATGCTCTTTGAAAAGCTACATGTATCTGGTAGGCATTAACTTAAAAATGACTTGGTTGAAGATATGAAAAGCTGATTTGCTTTAGTTTTTAAAAGACAGCTTATATGCTATGAATACGCTGGCAATAATGCATCTTTCACTATTAGGAAAATATTAAACAATAGCTCAGAGGTTGGTGCATCTTGTAAGTAGTAAATTTGAGTTTGCCCCCCCCCCCAAAAAAAAAACAAAACAAAAAAAAACCCTTAGGACAAATTTCTTCTTAGATGGCTTACCAATTAAATGCCATGTCTTGCGTTTTCCAAGCCTCCATATGCCACGCGTTTGATCCGACTCAAAGCCTATAAATGGAGTGCAAAGGGCATCACTCACTTGACCAATAAGCATCAAGTTTCCTGCTAGAACATTCTTAAACAAATCCACCTGAAATAAAGAATGCCGCAAAAAAATAAAAATAACAAAAATTAAAACCTTTTTCCATTTCAGATAAAAATCATTGCAATGTATACAAATTGGTGCCAATTTTACAGTGAATCTAATCTACTGTAACCCCACAGTAATGGATTTATCCCATATTCAATCAGCCCTTAAAACCTTGAGGGTTAAAAACATAAAATTGTAATTACTTAAACAAATGAGCACCAGAAAAAAAAATTATTTATCATTGTCTGTGTTTCTACTTCGTTAAGTGATGGTTCACAATATTGATCCCTACCTTTTGTAGGAAAATAAGCAAGTAGCTGAACCACATAGATGCTGTCAGATCATTGAGTACATGGCCCACACCATAGGAAAATCTTTGAAAGTTAGTCAAGGCCCTGGCATTGTGATCATCTGCATCATTCAGAGGAACTGTAGCCTTGAGATCCTTGTATGTGCTATTTTGTACTGATTCTACATTTGAGTTAAGGGCTTCAGATCTGCCTGTGCTTCCATATCCAGCCTCAGTGTTCTCTTTATCCTTGATAGCCATGGTCAAAGAATCAGTCTCCCAGCTTTTATCAGAGTAGTCACCTAAAGGAATAAAAAAAATTAAAACGAATACATTTTTCAGTTCTTTACTAGACAAATGTATGACAGACAGAAAAATGATTTTCTAATTTTCTATTCTAAAAAAGAGCCCACCCCAAAAACTCAAAAACACACAAATCTCACCCCCCCCCTCCCCAAACAAAAAACAACAAATGAATATAATCAGTGATAACAACTGGATCATTATTTTTTTTCACTTAACTTTTTTTGCATTTAACAGTGTTTTTTTTAGTGAGATTTGTGACTGTTGAGTTTTTGGGGTTCTTTTTTTTTAGAAAATCATTTTTCGTCTGTCATACATTGTCAGAGCTGAAAAATCGATCGTTTTAATCATCCTTTAGATACTCTGATAAAAGCTGGTTATGTGATTCTTTGACCATGGCTTCAAGGATCCAAAAATTTGGAATGATATTCCTCTTAGTATACAAAGGTCACAGACATTGGCACATTTTAAGAAAATGTTGAAGACGTACTTGTTTCAATGCGATTATTAGTCTTGCATTTTTATTGTGTGTAAAGCGCATCGAGACCTCCTAATTGAGCTGATATGCGCTATAAAAATGTCATTTACAATTTAAATTATTACTCAAAATCTCTACAAGGGGTTTTTGGCTCCTTCCTCAGAAATTGGTGATCAGTGATATAACCGCCATAATGTGATCAAGAGGCGAGAATTCACCAAAATATTCATTGATTTCATTGGTTGATATTATAGGAGCCTAGATCTAGATTTAATCTATACACTCATTCACAAGTTTTTCACTTGATGAAAAAAAAAGGAGGAATGAAGGATGAGTGCAGGCCCACGACAGCTAAGCCAAATATGTATACACAGTGCAGTTGACTTGAGTTGGTTTAACGTCCAACATCAGCACTATATATGCTATATTGTTGACGGGCCCCAAGACTGACGTCTGACAATTTTATGTGCTGCCACACACAAGTCACATTATACTGACACGGACCCAACCAGTAGGGAGCGAAATCGCCATTTCTCGAACTCGAAACTTTTGCGTCAGAAGCCGATGTTCTACCCCAGGGCCACCGCGCCCCCCCCCCCCCCTATGTAGAAACAAGCGGGACCTGTAGATCTAGATTAGTTCTCTCACAGGCAGTCAAGAGGTATGTCGCACTTTATGTTTTAACATGAGTAATTTAGACCTATTTCATCTGAAACAGTGTAAGTAATAGACTAAATTCTAAATTTATATCCAGTAATGTCCCGGAACTGATTGAGATATAATTACTCAACTCTTCTATAACACTTCAATTCTTACCTTTGGTTGGTTAACAACTTGTGTAACGGATTTAAGACTTCAAAACGCCACGGCAACTTCAAAATTCAAGACTCTTGAAGCTTGTCTTTGATATAGAATCTAGAGATCTAGAATCTAGATTTAATCCTGCTCTCGGTCTCTCGAGAAGGTTTAAATCTAAGAGGATCATGTTCTAATGTTAAATCGTACTGCTTAGCCTAGAAAAGAAAAATGTGTACGATAGTCTAGCTGCTATAGCAACAAGTATATTCAAGACACTCCTACAGTTATTCAATCAAGTCGAAATCAGAACTAAGAAGCAGCTATCTCTACTTTTGTTTTTCTGAAGTGCAAAGAATCATGTGACATGACTTGTGTCACACACAGATGTCTATTAATAGAACTCTGTGGTGTCATATGACTTCACTTCGCATTGACTATAAAACCACAGGTTCCCTTCAGCGCGGCTTTTGGCCTTGGAAAACTCCATCTATCCGTGTTTAACGTCTCCTAGGTTTCTTGGCCTCTTACTAGCAGTTAAACTTATTGGTTAGCAAGACCAAAAGGGGTACGAGTTAGAAAGTACGAGAGAAAGCGCGTAGATATAGATTCATGAGATAAAACGTCATACTTATTTTCAATGAGTAAGTAGGATCTACTCCACATAGCTCGCTGTGATCATAGATAAGGAAACTGTTGTTACATGTAGGATCCTACTTGAAAAGTACTTGTACATCTCTTAGGTACCAAGGGCAACTTTATAGTTGATGATAAACAAAACAAACAGCTATCAAGAAAACCAAACCCATCCAACTAACCAAGCAGCAGCAGCAGGAACAACAACAACAAAAACAACACCGACAACAAAAATGATAACAAAAACAATATAAAACCCTCTCCTCAGAGTAAATTCTAACAGGAGGACAATTTTAAACAATAGTCAACAACAACAACACTACTACTACTACTACTACTACTACTACTACTACTACTACTACTACTACTACTACTACTACTACTACTACTACTACTACTACTACTACTACTACTACTACTACTAACTATACTACACAAAACAACAAAAACCCCCAAGGGCAACTCTATAGTTGATGATAAACAAATCAAACAGCTATCAACAAAACTAAACCCATCCAACTAACCAAGCAGCAGAAGCAGCAACAAGAACAACAAGAACAAGAACAACAACAACAACAACAACAACAACAACAACAACAACAACAACAACAACAACAACAACAACAACAACAACAACGACGACAACAACAAATGATAACAAAAACAACAATAAAACCCTCTCCTAAGAGTAAATTCTAACGGGAGGAAAATTTTAAACAATAGTCTACAACAACAACAACTACACTACTACTACTACTACTACTACTACTACTACTACTACTACTACTACTACTACTACTACTACTACTACTACTACTACTACTACTACTACTACTACTACTACTACTACTACTACTACTACTACTACTAATGATAATAACAATATAGGTAATAGTAAGATACAAAGAAAAAGAAAAAAAAACATGACCTACAAACACCAAAAAGTACCAGAACAGTCGGGCACTTACTTAGTTACTGACATTAAACCACAATCAAACAGCCCTTAATATTCTTTTCGTCGTTTCTGACCGTCTTCATTTCTCACCTGTCTTTTTTTTTGGGTGTTGTTGTTCATTTTCTTTCTTTCCTCGTTTCTTTTATTTCCCCTTCTATCCATTCGTTCACCCATCGTCCACTATCCCCACCCACGTAAGAAAACTACCACTCTAATAAAAATAAGCAAATTATTAATTGTGTCCACAGTCAAGTCTCCGGCGTCGCTGCATACGTTTGATGCCTATCTTGTTAGCACTTGGAGGCATCATAATCTACGGTATGATACAATCAAACACAATCTACATAGGCATACGTTATATCACAGTCCTTACTAAGACCCCAGCCTCTGCGATTTCAAAAACCCTCATTAATCCATTCATTTAGGCTAAGAAAGTCAAAGAAGGCCCAGTCTGAATTGAGTGGGCCTAAACGTTTGCCCTCACGTGATGTACTGACATTCTGCACGCATGCACTAATTACTTGCCTTAGGAATGACCTTAGGTTGTTTCACTTCACATCAGATCACCCTATTGCAGAAATGGCAACTGTATACCAAAAGGCGTACATGTATACAACCATCTTCTTCGCTTTTTGTCTTCTATGTACACTTCGATTTCTAGCTAGGTTGGCAGCTCTGCCATTGTGTTACATGATTGACGCCACAAGATGTCAATAGTCAACTAGATCAGGTGTCTTCGCATGATGATTCTATCACGGGCACCACAGTCAGGAAGTACATTTACATCATACATGTGCCTAGAAACCTGGACTTAGTGTTCCAGTAATCCTTACGAAACATACACGTATTGCATAGGTAAGACTTTTTTTTCTTCAAAATTTAATCAAACACACAAATAAATATTTTAACAAGATGATTATCACACAATGATTTCCTTCACCGAGTTTTACTTGCCCTTAAAACAGCGCAAAACCAACCAAAACACTTGATATAATAAAATAATGTTAGTGTCCTTTAACATATCCTGCCATACTGCCAATTAATTTTTAAAAATTGCCTGCTCGCCTTTTTTGCCCTCACGGTGCTATGGTTAGACATATTATGAGTACACGATATCAAATCATAAAGGCCCCTATATGTTTGTCTCTGTCTCCCCCTACCCCATCTCTTTGTCTCTGTCTGTCTGTGTGCTTATCCGTCTGACACTCTCTCAATCTGTCTGTCTATCTGTATATGTCACTCTGCCTACTCTGTTGTCTGTCAGTCTGTCTTGTCTGTCTTCTTGTCTGCATTTCCCTGTCTGTTTGTCTGTGTGTCTGTCTGTTCGTCCTTCCCCTATTTCTCTCTTAT
Organism: Elysia chlorotica; assembly: GCA_003991915.1. Taxonomy (NCBI): domain Eukaryota; kingdom Metazoa; phylum Mollusca; class Gastropoda; family Plakobranchidae; genus Elysia; species Elysia chlorotica. The sequence goes on along the minus strand of RQTK01000382.1, from coordinate 303,520 downwards.
TCTCACTATGACATTCTTGTATAGTTCTACCATTCCGTGTTCATTATCGCTTGCTTTGATGCATGAAGGGTAGAAGAAAAAAAAAAACCCACCCCAAAACAACAACAATACCAACAGCAAAAGCAACAACAACGACAACAACATCAACAAAAACAACGACATCATCAACAACAGAACAATAACAAAATCTTATATTTTGATTTCCAAAAGTATTACAGAGTGGTAAGGTATAGTTTTGGATCTTAATCAATTAAAGCGCATCGGTTTTACTAAGATAAAGCCCAATGAACAAAATAATTAGTGTGCCTTTTCGCCTCTGTATGCTGACTGCTATACTGACTGCATGTATTTAAATATTTATCTGTCTACTCCTTTGTCACTCCAACTGTAACCCAACTCCCTATATACTAAACACTGATGGAGCCTATTAGTGTAATACACTCTTTTATTTATTTGGACATACCTATTCTTTATTTTAGTATACAATTTACCAATCTTCGTTCTCCAATGTACAACAACGTTAGAAACATCATGTGAGTGGCTGAGTAACAGACCGACAAGTCTCGTGTTTAATGGCACTCCAGATTAGGTCACGAATAACCTCGTGAACTATGCATCCACCATCACACTGGTTGTTCATTGTGTTATCATTATCCATTTCATTATTATGAAATGTAGGTCTAACGGTGTAGGCCTAGATACTTCTTTCCACCAGTCATTGTTTATCCATCTCACAAGCCAATAATTAAGAGAGGCTAAAGGCTGATCACGAGGCAATGTTATCTGCGTTAAACTTACTATCAATCTAATACATAGTCGAAAGAGTTAACACCGAATTTTTATCTACAGTTCATTGAAATTGTATACTGGCCTTTAATAGACTAATTATTTAGTAAGAAAAGAACATGAACAATAGCAACCTCAAGACTTTCTTTACATTGTAATGGATTTCCTAGAAAAATGACACCGAACCATTTTAGGTGAACAAAAACTATTCCATTTCCAGGGTGCGTGACCTTTTTTTTCTTCAACAGTTGAGCACGAGATGGAGCTATGTGCATTACAGAACATACAACACATTTGATGTCTATTGCGAATTTTATATTAAATTATTTATAATAGAATAGATAAAAAGTTAATGGTATTATTAATGTTGAATAGACCAATAAATGCCTTAAATGTTATAATTATTGAAATCACTTAGATGCAAGGTTACCAGGCTTGGTTCATATTTGGCGCAACTGGGGAATAAGGTTTGTTTGTTTGATTGTATGTTGTTTAGCCCCCAAAGTCAGCACTTTGTAGCCTATATTGTGCACGGCTCCCAAGACTAAAGTCTGACAATTTTACGTGCTGCCACACAAAGACAGTGTTGAGATACAATGACCTCTGTCTCAGCCGGTTACATTATTCTGACACCGACCCAAATAATAAAAATACATTTTTTTATCGATCGTTGTTTTTTTTTAAACAAAGGATTCTCCGATGGGGAGACCAAACGCTGTACCAATTGCGCCTATTCACCCCCCCTCCCCCCTCGTTTCTGTGTATTTGGGGAACAAGGGAGCGTATTCGGTAGGGCGCGCGACTTCAAGTCAAAGTTCCTGGGTGGTCCCCGATCATGCCACCTTTATTTCCTACTGACTTGAACGTTGTCAATTTGAAGATAAAACAATGTAACCGTCTGAAACAGTGTCTAAGCGGCAGCACATTAAGTTGTCAGACCTGAAGTCTTGAGACCTGTCGGTGTATATAAACCTAGAGAAGAAAACATAATAGTGTTTTCAGAGCGAGTGGGGAAAAATATACTTTGGTCTTCTGAAGAACGTTTACTACATTCCGAAAAGCAAATAAATAATGATTTTTTAAAATGTTTTTAATGAGCCCCTGATAGCAAATGCCCAACACAAAAAACTAAACAAAAGAAAGCAACAAACACATTACAAAAAGTTGCATTTTTTTTTATCTGACTTTGTAATAAATAGAGGATAACTGTAATTCTATTGACGGTAGTGTAAGATAGTAAATGATAAAGGAATGATAAAAGGATCAACACAATGAGAAGAATCGCTGTCGCCGTAAGTGTAACGTTGTGATAAACTTACGAATCGTCTTGTAAGCTGCTGCGACGTTGTCCTTACGACCGTAATAATTATAAGGAATGAGCTTTCGGAAAAAGAAAATATCAGAGATATTCAACAAACAGACTCTTCCTACTTTCACCTTGAAGTAGATCTAAAAAAAAAATCCGTTTGCGCACTATATGTTCAATTTTAAAAAGTGGAAAAAGCCGCATAGTGCAGCACTACTACCTTCTTGCTTTATGAGCTAAATAGAACTTAATTTGAGTTAATGATTATTTTTAATCACGTCCGGTACCTCAATGATAACCGCCAACTCAACAGCGTACGGAACAAACAATTCGGCTTTTGCAGTGTAGGGCTATGATACGTTTTTATCAATACTTCCCTCCCCCGCTCTACAGCGTTTATCAGGAGCGCCGACTTGAGCTCTGCTGGTCAGTGCCTCAGTTTGACAAGCGCGAGTGCTGGGTTCCAGCCCGACCTGTTTCCTCGGCTTCGATATGTGAATAATACTACAGGACGTAAATCTGATCCGAGGCTGACATGTTTCTCAAACATTTTATCCTTAGCCACTTGACTGCGATGAGTACGAATTCGTTCTTTGACCACGGCGATGAGGATTTAGAATACGGTGAAGAAAGCCATTTCAAACGGGCATTCTGCAAGGTGCACATCAAGGGTACCTGCACATAGCCCTTGAGTTAAAATGGATCACTCTTTGTTAATTTCCAGTATCTTCGTTGAAGGTGGATGAAAAACTAAATTAACATTTTTTTGCACAGTCGAAACTTACATTAAATAAAACATAAGGTCCCTTCACGTAAGGGACAGACTTAAGACAACCAACGGATGACAAAGATACACCAGAAGTACGGTACATACCAATAGCAATGCCCGCGCAAGTTTATCCAAGTACTTTCAGCCTCTATTTCGAATGGATGACAAAGTCAATTGAATTTGACAATATCACTGGCTGAGATCACACACTGTTGGGCAACTCGCTGTACCTTAAACATCACATGACGAACTCTGACAATACTAGATTAAAAATTAATGAGGTCGTGTTATTGTACGAACATACCAGCTCATTCATCCATCCCAGCCAGTCACAGACATTATGCTAAGTTCTACCTTGTTTTAGTGTTTATTTTTCATTTCTCGACGCCCATTGGATGTTGATAACAGCTTGCGACACCGGGCCGACAACCGATGCATTGCGACACTGAGGCAAAATTTGGTCTGTGTTGGGCGCCCGCCACTTCTTGCGGCTCTCGATTCAACACTTTAAACACATGTTTCTCTAGAATCTTTCGATAAGTATTGACCAGAGTAGTATATTTAGTCTCAAATAGTAATAAAAAAGTCACAATAAAATGATATTAAATAAGCTTAGTTATCAAAATATTTTTGAATATTTGGCCATGTGTTGACCCAGATAGCTAGTCAAGCCAGACTCTAGTTTTGCGAAGAGCAGTCAGCTGCTAACTGTTCACCTTTGATTCTGGCATCACGTGAATGACGACCCAATTTTGGCTGGCCCTTATCCGATGAAGGCAACGAATAGCGACCTAAATACAATGTACACCGTAAGCCAAGCCCTCATGGAAACTGATAGCTTAGTAGATAAGTCACGAATCCACCCGTTTTGCATAATTATTAATTGCATCTCAAAATTGCTTGCTGGTGCTTAACTCACACGGTCGAGATCTTTAAGTAATTCTAGTGACTGGCAGCAAAAATTACTGGTTCGATTAAAAGAAATACATGTATTTGAATGTTGTTAACACGGACGCTAGAGAAAGGGAGAGATAGATAAATAGATAGATAAATAGAGAGAGAGAGAGAGAGAGAGAGAGAGAGAGAGAGAGAGAGAGAGAGAGAGAGAGAGAGAGAGAGAGAGAGAGAGAGAGAGAGAGAGAGAGAGAGAGAGAGAGAGAGAGAGAGAGAGAGAGAGAGAAAGAGAGAGAGAGATGACAAAAACAATTAATGCTATATAGAGGGGAAGTTGACTCGTTAGTCGGCAGCAGATTATCCGCCCCCATGCAGACTAAACTTCCCTTTGCAATGAGACGGTGAAGCTAACCACATAGCCTACTCGTTTTATGGTCATGTGACAAATGGGACAAATGAACTCAGCCAGGGAAACCCGCTACGATTTGCAGTGAACACGTTGACTATGAAAGATACAATTCGATAGGAACGCATCGCAGTTCTATGCAATACAAAACGGAGAGCAATATAATAATAAATGATGAAATAGACATAAATTATCTTTCAATTAAAATTTGTCGACTGAACATCAGCTTACCTCGACTTCGCGATCGGGGCATGTTTTTTCTTCTTTTACAAGTCAAATGTTACTGGAAAAAAGAAGAGGCTGGTCCTGAAAAATAAGAGAAAAAATAACATAAATATTATATCTATTTTCAAATCCTTTCTTGTTTTTTTTCTTCTTTTTTTTTGATAAATTGTTTTCAGATAAAAAGATAGAATGCCAAATTTATGAAAAAAGACAAACACACACACCAAAGATAAAAAAACCGCTAATTTTACCGCAATAGATTATTACTTTATGGATACTATTAATATAAAGACATTTGAGGCCAGAATGATTTATAGATATAGAGCCATAAGTACAATGTTGCGGTAGCTTACAACTCGTCATAGTCAGCTTATTCATATATCTTAGAATCTCTTAAGCTTGCCACAACATTGTACTACGACGCATAGACAAAAACAAAGTTATGTAAAACAAACGTCTCGGAAGACTGCGCATATAATATTCGAACTGCCACGTACTGACTTAACATAATACATGTATTACAAATTAATGGTCTCTCAGATGGGCTAGTTTGTAACCTACATGTAAAAAACAAAATAACGAAGAATTACTAAAAACGAAACAAAACAAAATAAGCATAAAAAGCGATAACAACAAGAACAACTATTATTTGAACTGGGCCTTAGAAGGCAGAATAATTATTCTTAAGCCAATCATGATTTCTATTGTTTTGTGACAGTTCGCGTTAAACTTTTACTTTAGAGGTAATAGAAAGATGGGAATCACATTGTCTCAATTAGATTTTTGGGGGGCAGCCCAATGACATTTGCGTCATTAAACATGATTATTAGAGTAGCTCAGACCACAATTCATCGGAACAGTCTTTTTTGTCATCTTCAGTGCGGCGACCTCCAAACCTTCCCAAGCTTTAGGAACTTTTCGCAAGTTGAATATTAATAATTTATTATCCCAAATCCTACCACAAGTTTAGCATGACTTTACGCAGAAAATATTATATTAACTAGCTGGGAACCCACGAAATTCGTGGGGACTGTAGGATGAACAAAACTAAAGTATTACATATAAATTTAAACTGTGCTGAACTCAAAATTGTGTATCTTCAGGATCTATAACTTTAGGAACTTAATATGTTTGCTTGAAGAAATTGCATCAAATTAAAGTAGGCTCAATAATTTATAATCAAAAATAATAATTAACCAATCGTTCTAAGAAAACGGTGCACGGTGCACATTAAAATATGCGCACGCAATTAGAAAATAAAAAGAATCAATATTTACAGCACTTTCGATTTGTTTGTAGTTCACGGGAGGGGAGGAAGCACTAATCGTTGTGTCTGTTCGTTTAAAAAAAAATAATACATTTTTAGTATTATAAGTTCGTTAATTTTTGTGAAAAAAAAATGATTAGAGGTTTGATGTTATTAGTTTCATGACTCTAAAATTCTCTGGTTCATTTGTAATTTTACTGTAAAATTTGGGATCGTAGAGTGGAGCGGTTTGGATTTGACCGCATGTCTAAGTTTCAGACGAAGACAATTATAATAATAGATGGCGCATTTGTCACGAAGAACGCACAACTCCTTTCCCCTTCATTCTTTCTGCTATGAAGATAATTTCACACTTTGTGATAGCAAACTGTGCAAGACAACACGACTGTCTGGCTATACACTGCATATGAACTATGAAATACATCTAGAGAATTAGATATTACAAGGAACTAGATCTAAAAAGCTGCCTATGTTATAGGCTAATTTGAATTGATTTGAGTACTGTAAGTTCAAAATAGGTACGTTGTATTTCTAGTCTTCCGCTTGTACTCGACCCTTCAAAGTGAAACACTTTTAAGTTAAAAAGTGTAAATTTGAGAAGCGGATAGCATTTTTGAATGGAAACTTTAAGCTGATACCTTACCTGATTTCTGTTGATTATAATAATTATTTTCATAAAAAGAACACAAACCTCTAGTGGTATCCTCACCCAGGAAAGCAATGATATGCTTTTTGTGTCTTTAAATGCAGAACCAGCTTTAACGCAAGTAGTAACGAACATGTGAAACAAAACTTTGTATGAAATACACGTTTTCTCTCCAGGCCGAGACTACCAAAGAAGTTAAACGATGCAAACTTATTTTCTTTTATTTTCAAAATGGCCCAAAGCCAGGGTTTGAAAAGAAAAACCTTAAAACAGCCTTCTAATCTTTTATTACTTCTCTATAGAGCGTTTGGTAAAGATAGGTGAGCCCGACTCTCTTTTCCTTTTATTTTATTATCTATCCTTTTCATTGTCACTATGGTTTCTGTCTGTTTGCGTTTGTGAGCGTGTGTTTGTCTGTGTGCCTGCCTCTCCTTCCCTGCAAACAGTGTACTATAACATGTTGCAAAGGATTCTCTCGTCTCACATGCCCAATCTTCGTATTCCTACTAGTCCTATTGTGTCTCCCTGTCTGTTTGGCACATATACTTATCTTTCTATTCTTGTAACTAGTCACCTTTCCTTCTGCACGTGCCTTATCTGATTTCGGCGATCATGGCAATGCATTTATTATCTTCTGTTTTCAGCCGTCTTGATGAAATTATTGATAGGGATTCCTCTTCTCGTTGTGTTACTATATTTTGTACGCAATTTCCTTTGCTTTTCAGCTTCTCTTCTGTCATAATTTGTCGTTTTGAGCCTTATCAGTCAGATGTTACGCCCAAATTTTTTTAAATGTCTTTCCTTATGACTAAATATCTTTTGTAAATCGAGATATTGTTCATTGCTTCTTACTTTTCTTTTCTTGCCATAATACTTTCACAGCTAACATTATGGCTAAACTGATATTTATGTTGGTGAATTTGCACTCGATTTTGGTAAATGCGTCTTTACATTTGTAGCGATTCAATTATTGTGAAGCCCAGGCATGTGAATGCATCAGCTTGTCTTACTCCCTGTGTACTGCATGAGATTGCTACAAAGTTGGAATATGGGACTTTTTGTATTACCGTGCACTTAGTCTTTATCCCATTCTGATGAAAACCTTCATTTTTACAAACCATTGTGGTTGTCGCAATCTTGCAATATCTCTTCAGAGTCAGATATTCCTGAAAGAAAAAATTGTTTGTGCGGAGTAATTTGACTCCTTCATATCCTGACATGTCCCTTAGAATCATTCCATTGCAGCCTAACTGTGTTCTTATCTATGACACTATTAAATTTTGCCCCTCATACTGTCCATCATCACTATGAGTATAACTTTTTTTGTGGGGTGGTTCATTTGGTTTAGGGTGCGGTGTTGATCGTATTCAACAGTGTATGGTTTCTTTAAAACATTTGGATCGCGCCTGTAGTAGGCACTGAGAAAATAAGTTTTCTCTTTACTCCATCTGAGCAGCTGCTGAGACAGTTCACTAAAATAAGTTGATTGTATATAATTAAGTAATGGGACTTTACCAGTACGCCAAACTCCATGGTATTGTTACTATTTAACATGGTGATATTCTATTATAAATGAAACAAAATGTATTCAAACGTATGAATAAAAAAACAAAAAACAAAACAAAAACAAAAAACAAAACAAAACAAAAAAACACCCCACGATATACATGTATGATGTTTATTTTTGAAACCACACCATTGTATGTTGCTGCTTCACTGTTCAATTATTTCTCGGTTCCGCCCAGTCACATTCAATCAGCACACTATTACAGTGGCCTGCCCTAAGGATTCCGAACAATGCAAACACAATCATGCTGATTCTTGCAGCCAAAACTGCCATTTGTCTTATAATAGTCATTAATTAAACTTTGTGTTAAGGAACCGGTTTCCAATTAATTGACAATTCAGGCCAGACCATACGTTTGGGCATAGATTTAAAAAAATGCCATACTTAGTTGAAGGCACAGTGATTAAAAAAAAGATAAACAGAAATAATGATCTCTCTCTCTCTGTTTCTCTCTGTCTCTTTCTCTCTCTCTCTCTGCCTCTCTCTCCCCTCTGTTTTCTGCCTCTGTCTGCCTTTCTTTTTGTCTGGCTCCCCCTCATCCTCCCCCCCTCTCTTTCTCTTTGTCTCTTTCCCAGTATCTCCACCTTTCTCTCCACAATTCCAAATTCCTTGTCCGCTTGTCCGTTCTACATGGCGGAAGACTTCAGAAAATGGCGGGTAATCTGTCTTGGCTGTCCTCCACTAAACAATCCGTTCATGTAATCCAACTAAGACAACCCGTTGTCGCATGTTTTTCTCAGTAATCACTTCATATTCGTTCCTCTTCATTAATCCAGAATACCCCAAGTGTCCCTCAGACCAAACTTTGTGTCTCGAGCCCTGGGGCCTGCCCTGTCTGAAGATACGTCAACTCCCCTACACCCTGGCAGGATTGTGTTTGTGCAGCTGAAATGAGAATTACCCATAAGGCATGAGCAATAATTATTATACATGTAGTTCCTTCACCGTTCGACCCCCCCCCCCTCCAACCTTCATTCCCTATTTTTCTTCATTATTAGAAACCTAGCCCGTTCCTCCCCAACTCGTTTGGTGTTTTACTCTTACAATCAAACACCCCTTAATATTATTTTAGAAAAGAAATTCAGAACCATGAGCAGCCTATAATAATCGCACTTACGTGGAAAGCACGCATATTATTTTAATGATTGGAATCAGGATGAACGAGTGACAAAGTATAGGTTACGAAGCTCCAGGGGGAACGTTTCCCTGTGTCTTGAGTTGAATTATAAACCAGAACGACTGACAAAGAACAAGTCTAACACTGTTGTGGCGTACGATTATGGAGGTCAATATGAATGTATTTTCTCAGGTAAGTATATTACCTCTAAATCATATAATACAGAACAACTGATTATGGTCTAATTATGATTATATTTATTTCCGATCCCACACAGTATTTTCTACCCATGACTCATACACTACGGATAAAAATAGATTATTCATGCTCCATTAAAATTGCATTCAAGATTTCGCCAATAAGTGCATATTTTAAGCTTACAAAGAACAAACTGATTCTTAGAGTTGTAATAGACTGTTAATTTTAACTTAAAAAAATTCGCCACGTCAGGACTTGAGGATCAAGGTAAATACTGGTTTCAATGACGTTTTTTCCTCTATGAAGTTTAATATAAAGAAATAAGTCAATTTGACTTGAATTAAAAAAAAAATTCAAATCTTATGCTAACCACAATGGTAAATACATGTATCATACAATTTGGCAATACCTAGTGTTTCAGCAGAGGTATTAAATGCATTCTATCTGACATGCTGTTGGATCTCGGAAATAAACTTTGAAAAGTTATCATATTGTTGTCGATAAAATGAATAATTGAATAAAAAATAACCGAAAAAAATGATAACAAGAAGGTAAAATATAGAATATTAGACAAGCTTACAATAACCGTAATAACAGACCTAAAAAGCTGTTTTATATTAAGATAGCCATTCTCGTGGCGCAATCTATGGATATTAATTTTATGGCTCAAATTTTTATCCATTGCTTTTGATGCACTATCAATATGGTTTCCGATTCAAACGGCATGATTCCTATTATAGCGTGCATTGCAGGTCAATAGATAAAACATATATGTTACTATCTCCTATTATTATCCCTCTTTCACCACACCCCTACCCCTTTGCATTGAATGAATTGTTTAACGTTGAATCTGGTTCCTTACATAATTTCATTTTTTGAGCCTCTATTCTCATTTTATCCATCATATTCATCTCCAATTTCCCCTTTATTCTCCCCCTCTCTGTCTGTCTGTCTGTATAAATATATTTAATGGCTTGGATCAATAGTTTAAAAGACTAGCAGGAAAATGTGATTGGGGTTGTGTTTTTCTTTATTGCAATTAATAAAACAATTCAATAGGAACAATGTCGCAAATATTGACTATTATACGCCACTTCATTCGTGTCTTTTTCATAGTCTTCTGAAACATGAAAAAGACACGGATGAAGTGGCGTATAATAGTCAATATTTGCGACATTGTTCCTATTGAATTGTTTTATTAATTGCAATAAAGAAAAACACAACCCCGATCACACTTTCCTGTTACTCTTTTAAACTATTGATCCAAGCCATTAAATTGCCATTTTTACACAATTAAATAAAACGAAGATGAATTTCCAATATTCTGGAACGAACCAAATTCATTTAGATACACAAACACACATTTAAACCTTGTGCCAGCCCACACATATCCACACCCATTCACAGACTCAAATCTACAGAACAACAATTATTTATTCAACAAAGAAATCCTGGGCCTAAGGCCATTCTTTCTCATCGATTGATTTCAAGACACAAAGCCGTTAATCGGGGCTTACAGTATCCGCTGGATTGGACAATGGAGATCCCAAGAGATCCCGCGACACGCTCCTGTGAAGGAATCAAAGCGCCAGGCACACTACCCGACTAAAGCATTCTTTAAAACAACGCTGGTCTTCAGTGCATGCTCTGTGCCCAAACTCAACATCAAAGCTTTTCTTTTTGTGCCTCGACTTATTAAAACGATATTTCTATTACTTCATAAGTTGATAGACTGTGGATACATAAATATGTGCAAAAGGCTATAGCCTAGACCGTGGTGTTTTTATTTTAGAAATAGCAACTATCGGACGCGTATGTATACTCTGTGAGTTTCAAGAATTTCTATCAATCTTAAAGATTATTGTAAATCATAACTGAAAAAAGTTATGATGCATGCCATGAACCATTTTGAGCCAAATCAGGAGGACCAATATTAATTTGAGGAATGATTCTGTTTATACTATCTAGTTTCACGGTAGAAGAAATATTGTCGTGTGTTTATCTTACATAGAGTGAAAGGACATCACGATCGCGCTAAAATTACTAGATAATATAAGACACATCACGATTTGGAGAACCAGGTCAGTTAAGTTTTTGTGGATGCATTATGGCATTTTTTATGTTAGCTTACCTAGAAGTAACTAAAAAACAATAGAAGTTACAATTGTGCCTTTTAATTTTAGTAATCTTAGATATCGATTTACTCTTATTCCACTTATATACACTTTTCTATCTCTTAATCTCTCTACCTACCCAGCAATCTATCTATCTATCTATCTATCTATCTATCTATCTATCTATCTATCTATCTATCTATCTGTCTATCTATCAATCTATCTATAAGAGCTAAAACAATTCTCTATAATCTATATCGACATTCTTTATGTGAGATGATAAGACTGACCCACTAACAGATTTACCACGCACCATTTCCTTTTCAACACCGTCCCACAAGAGTATATGATAAGCGTTATCTATTTTTTTCACATTTTGGATCCACAAGTGACTAAGCACGTGTCTCAAATATCTTGCTGTAGATTTGAACTTTAGTCAGGCCTCCAGAACTCCTGTACTTAAACATCAACTAGCCTCAGCTCCCCATTCGAAACTTCATATAAGCCTTATCATAAATTGACCGTTCAAGATTAAATACGCTATTTTCTACAAGATAATGAAATTGTCTGAAATGAATGTCCGCACCCAATGGATGTCGAAGGGCGATTTAAAACATGAGTGATGGCGACCACTAAAGCTTGTTGTAATCATATATAAGATGTCAACAGGATCAGCAAATATAAACATTTCAATGTGATGTTTATACCTGTTTTTTCCTAGTCACAAAAAAGCATTTATCTGATCACAGAGTAGTCACGCCTATATGGCCTGATGTGTAAGTGCTTTATTTTCTTAGCTTGACAAAAAAAAAATAGTAGCGTGAAAGTCAAATGATAGCATTTTTATTAGAAGGTCAAACTTTTTTGTGTGCTAAAGAACAAAGAAGATGTGCAATAGGCATAACGGTGTCATACTAAATCACTATAGGGTTGACCTTCATAAGATTACTGAAGTGGGTCCCTGTCCTAATCATTTGATTATTCCTGTTGATTAAAACGTACAGCAATATCTCTAAACTCTTTGCAATCACCTAGTGAATTAAGAGAGTCCTTGTGCTGTCAGGATAAGGCGAAAAACTTATTAATACTGATCAGAATCTCAAATGGTTATTTGCGTATCATAAAAATTACCGTTTTACCTTCTGAAAAGAAAATCTAAAATAATGCTGCCGGATTAATCAATTTTCTAAAATTGATACTCCACTTTCAACAGAAAACTGAGGCCATGAGACATAATGCCTGGACTTATTAAAACGATATTTCTATTACTTCATAAGTTGATAGACTGTGGATACATATATATGTGCAAAAGGCTATAGCCTAGACCGTGGTGTTTTTGATTCTTCATGATCACCTCAATCTGAACAAGGTCTCAGCTCGATGGGTACCAAGGTTATTGACCGCTGATCAGAAGAAAGAGAGGGCTGATTGTTGCAAACATCTTCTTCGGTTAGAAGCAAATGACGACTTGTTCTTTCAGACAATTGTAACCATGGATGAGACTTGGATCTATCAATTCGATCCAGAGCCGAAAAACGCGTCTATGCAATGGAAAAGACCCTCATCGCCCCCACCAACGAAAGCAAAGGTCACACAATCAAGTGGCAAGGTCATGCTGTCTTGTTTCTGGGACTGTGAGGGCATCATAATGACTGACTACATGGAAAAGGGGAAAACAATCACTGGAGAGTATTATTCAGGGTTGCTAAAAAGACTGAGATCTGAATTAGTAAGAAGAAGACGGGGAAAGCTTCGAAACGGAGTCCTGCTTTTGCATGATAACGCACCTGCTCATCGAGCACGACAAGCCGTTGAGACAGCTGATCAGTGTGGCTATGAAATTCTTCCCCATCCACCATATTCACCGGATTTAGCTCCATCAGACTTCTGTCTGTTCCCAAACCTTAAGAAATCCATAAAAGGGCGCCGTTTTGAAGACATTGAAGATGCGATTTCTGCTGTGGAAGAGTGGTTTCAAGCGCAAAATGACACGTTTTACTCTCAAGGACTTTTGAAGGTCAAGGACAGATGGCAGAAATGTGTAACTATGCAGGGTGACTATGTAGAGAAATAAATGTAAGTGTGCCAAATTTTAAGTCTCTGGGTTTATTCCTTCATTGTCATGCTAAGAACATAGTGAACACCCCTCGTACTGATAAGCATCTCAAATGGTTATTTGCGTATCATAAAAATTACCGTTTTACCTTCTGAAAAGAAAATCTAAAATAATGCTGCAGGATTAATCAATTTTCTAAAATTGATACTCCACTTTCAACAGAAAACTGAGGCCATGAGACATAATTATGAAAGAATTCAGTAAAATGTTATTCAACAAATAATATTGTATGCTCGAATTAACATATTTTACTTATACTAATTCTGTGGTACGTAATATTTTTGTGTTGTTATTTTCTGTTTCGATATACTATCTTTTTACATTACTTAACTTTAAACAACGTTGCCCGTTTTCAATGCCACCTCGAAATGCAAATGAAAAATATAGTTCCATAACACACTGCAAGCAATAATATTAAAATTGAATGGGCAGCATAATCGTATTATTCTCTGGATCGATTTTTCACTCGATGATACAAAAAAGTAGTACTGGTTATTTTGGAATAAGTAATTCTAATGGCAATATTGAACTCCATTTTGTGGGCCTTTACCTGTTCTCTCACCTTTTATTTTTAACTTAATGATTTTTTGTATATCATGCACAATTATTTCCCCATGTATGCATTCCGCAGAGTCAATGGCGACTACTATGATAGAAAAACTGAACTTTCATTTAAACCACGTTTTCTTTTCATCGTTTTTGAGGAAAAGTTCTATATAAACTTCTTTCATGACCTTTCCTTTGTAGATGACGGCATTTTATTTATATTTTCCTTTTTAATCATTATTTAAATTTCCCTTCTATTAAATAACCTTCAACCTCAACCAGTCGGTTCTATCCAGCTTGAAAAAGTACGCGCATCATTCGGGTCTAGTTTTGTTGACACTCAATTATAAACCTGTTACCACGACTTGAACATTAACATTTGAGGCACCTATGATACCTTTATGTAAATATATAAATCACACATATTGGTACAATGGTTTTTATCCATTTTCTTTTTATCCTTCTTCTTCTAAGGAACTAGTGCCAGATGTAGGAAAAGCCATATACATAAACCAACTGTACCCGGAACGGGAGACAAACGTACGCATGGAGAACTTAGAAAGACAAAGGAGAGGTTGGTTTGGCATTATGATTTTGGTGACTAAAATAGTAGGCATATTTCATGGAAACATCTCTCAAAGGTATTATCCTTTTCAAACCATTTCCCTTTATAATATGAAAAAGAGTACATATTCCATGATCCACAATTAAGACTATTTTAATGCAACTATGAGTCAAAACAGTATTTTATTGAAAGGATAATTGTCTTGCACAATAAAACCTTCGTGGATTAGAGACAATAGTCTCTACAATTGAAATGTAGTAGTGTTCAAAAATTAAAAAAAAAATATTGCATTTCCTTTGGCTGCCTTATCCATTATAATCTTGGAGCGCTGAAGGGTGATGTTAGACATTTCCAGACAACGGAAAGAGTGCATTTCTTTCTTAATGGTTCTGTAGATCTCAGAATCACCATATGGCGCAAACATTACTGTAGAATTAGATTCTGGTGAATTTTTCATTTTCTCAGCCCCTACAACTTTGATTCGACACCAATCTTTTCATTTTGTTTTATGTTTTATAGTTTCTAGATTAATGGCAGTTATAGGGAAAATGCACTTTCACAAATTTATATTTTATCTTGTCCAGAGACCTACGCAATCCGTGAAATATGGAAAACCCTTCAACAGCGTAGAGCGTACAGAGATAGACACTCAGCCCATGAACCTGGGCGACATTGTCGCGGTGCCTTCAGGACCAACAACGGTAGCGGCCCTTTTATAGAGCAGTACAAACAAGAATTACTGCAAGAAGAGAAGAGTGGGTATGGCTCACTAACAGACAGGGGAGATTATCGAAATGGAGGGCGTACCACCGGCGGAGTTTCCGGATATCGCCGGACTCGGGGAGATCTCAGTGCCCGTGGAGTCGAGAGCGCTCCGTGCCGACTGCGGAGAAGCGTGCGGGACGAGGATATTCCGTACCACACCATGATAACCAAGCCTCCTGACCGGAGAAGTAAAACATGTGTGGGCTTCAACGCGCTCAACCAGAAGTTGAACTGTGGTCTGCCCAACGTTTATGACACGGGGCATCGCCCTCCTGGCTACACAAAGTTGGACATCCGGGAGTGGCAGAATGAAATAAAAAAGTAGGTGGTCACTGATGGGATTATTATAGTATATTTTTGTAAATGTTATTTCCATAGGATCGCCGTATAGTTTTGTAGTTTGATCTTTCCTGAATTCCTTGGACTTAAAACTACACTGTGGATACTGCAGTAGTAGTTTAAAGACATTAAAGTTATTGATTTCTACAGTACTCTATTGAATGTATCTTTGAGATCAATGACGGCGTGCTTGAAGTGTCATTATCTTGGGACAAAATGTATCTGTGATACTTTAGCTTGGAAGGAGACCTGTTTAAAAAAAATTATTATCAACTCTTTCTCAGCTTGTGGCTGAATACGCTTTAGTAATTTTTTTCAGTTCAAAATCGCTGAGAGCAATAGTTATAGCAAAGGTTTTAATTTACCTATTTGAGAGACGGTAACGACTGGAGCGTCCACTGAGTAGATTATTCCCCCACCTGCAACATTTTTGAGCAGATGAACAACACGTCATTCAATGTATCTTCTATATGTATTGTTAGAATAGTATCTCTCCCCTCCTTCTGACACTCCCATTCTCAATTTACACGTATTTTGATAATACTTCCTTATAAAAATAAAGTGGCAACTGTCGTTGGGTTATGAGAGAAATATTTAGAATCTATAGATCTCAGGTTACTCATTTTTGTACATTATTTATATTCTATTAAAATGTTCTTATTGTTATAGGTGTTTTGCTCTTTTGATGTTATTTTTTAGGTCGTTTTCCTATTTTCGCGCTTTTCTCTAAAAAGCCCTGCAGTCTTTATGACCTCCCTTTTTTACTTTAATAAAAAGTTTTATACTAAGGTACACATGCACCTTAGTGTTGTTCAATCGTGACATGTCAACAAGACAAAGATTAGCAGTCCATTAAAACATAAATTGTTTTGTCCACAATCTGCCTGCGTGAACACGAAACACAAGCCTACCGCATTGTTTGAGTCATGATCTTTATAAAATACACCTGAACGCAGCCTTAGATATAATTAAATCTCAGATATAATCAGCTTCATTTAAATTACCTGAGTGACGCCCCAGACACAAGAATGGCAGCCAATGTAAATCGTGTGAAAAGTGAAAGGCCATAATTACTTTTCACTATCTTTTCGTATATTTGTTAAGTAAAACGTCTTTCATTCTTATGTCTGGGATATCATTTTTATACTTAAACCAACCATATTACTCATTCACTCGTTGATCTTCAGACTGAATTGGGCTAATAACACCTCCCTAACTATTCATCCACTTTAGGATGTAGCCCTCCAGGTCAAACTGCCTCCCATGTCACATATTTTCACAGAACTGCTCTGCATTGTGCCTTTCTTTTGGACCATGCAATCTCTCTGTCTTCTTATCTAACTTTCTCCTAATCCTTTTACATTTCCAGGCCGACAGTCGTTAACTCTCGGAGTCCATCTATTTTTGCATTCTAGCTATATGCCCCGCCCAAATACACATTTGTTTCCAACAACCTTCAGTTTTGTTATAGTTCTAATATTTTGACATGGGTTGCAATATTTACTAAAAATCACCCCTTACATTATCTCATTTTTTCTCTCTCCTCCTCAGAGTCGTACTCAAGAGACCAGCGTTATTCCCTTTCTGCATCCACCCTACTACTGCATCCTTAAGTTTTGTTATACATGTAGTATGATATTTCGACATGGGACACAATATTCACTAAAATATTCCTACACATTATCCCATATCTTATTCCCTTCTTCAGAATTGTCCCACAGAGACCAACCTCATTTCTCTCAACTTCGTATCCACTTACTCAAGCCTTCCGTTGTGTTCTATCCGCAATATTTCGACATCCGACAATATATCTTCTAAAAATGTTCCCATACATTATCTCGTATCTCAATATCCTCCCCAGAATCGTCCCCAAGAGACCTACGTTATTCCTCTCTGCATCCACCCCACTCCGCCCATTGTCAACATTGATTCCGCCAGAACCAGAGCGGCCACGAGACACCTCCGTCATGTTCCGCCCTACCCGAAACCGAACCTACGGTAAGCACATCGAGTACATGGTGGATCCGGAATGGTTCTCGGAGAAAATCACGCCAGAGTCGGTGCAGAGACGTGCGCACTGTGTGTATACTTGGAATGTTTAACAGGCTTTAGGGTCTTAAGTACAACGTCGTGACAGCTTAAACTTGTCGTATGAATATGCAAATAAGAAGGTTAACGACGAGTCGTAAGCTACCGCGATGTTGTACTTATTACCCTTTGATAAGGTCTGATCATCGACTTTTCTATACTAGCAAGCCTGATAGCCCGAATAGGTCATCTGTCTTTGAGCCCTTTTTGTAAAGGCCGATGGTTAGGCAAACATTAACACTGTATAGGCGCTACATTGCACCATCATCCTTTCTGGTAAAGATGACCGTATGTCTGAAACAAGGAGATTATGTTAAAATAGTTTAATGTCAACTAGTTTTACATTATCTCAACCATTTTATTGTTTTTTCAAAAAAAAAAAAAAAAAGAAAAAAAAGAAAGAAGAAAGAAAATAAAACGATGCTTTTGGTATCACAACACGCAACGTCTTTATTCTTTGCGAGGAGAAATGCTTTTCTGTACTTCTTTGGATTCATAATGTGTTTATTATTTAGAATGTCATTAGAACGCAAATTTGTTAGTATGAAATGATCTGGAGTTGTTGGATGTCTAACCGAAGTGCTTAATTGTATTAGCAATAGAATTGTAAGTAAATTTGATGATAATCAGATGCTTCTTTGTTTACATGCTGAAAACGATTTATTTCCTATATCTATCTGTATTCCTTTCCCCGTGTCTCTTATTATGTCTATCCTGCGTGTATTTTTTATCTCCCCCCTCTCCATCCCTCTTCACATAAAAAGGAGGGTACAGCGTTTGAACAAAATGAACCATAAACTCAAAATGAGGTTTAAAATGGTTTTCACTCAACATCCTCAACTTCACATTCATTGAAGCTACAGTCATATTCTGAGATTTTTTGAAAAACATTTCTCTGAAAACTAGTAAAGATAATGCTAATGAGTTCACTATAACATTCTGACTTAAATCGGATGTTCATAAAAGGTTTCATGTTATCGACATTTCGTCCTTTCTCAAAAGATCAATGCCAAATTTATTGTTGTATTATAAAACTAATAAATGGATTGCACTTAATAACAGTCTTGATGCCTTGAAATATTCTAAGTGCAAATGAATAAGCTAAATTAAGAAAGAAGGCTTTTTTCTGTTTGTACTAGAATTTTTACAATCATGTGTAACGTATTAGTTTAATATCACATGTACTTAATATGTTGCTGGTTTTGTCATCTGTATATTATGTGCCTTCGATTTTATGCAATTTAATAAAATCTTTTTAATGTCCCTTTTAAGTTAAGTGACTCTTATATATTCTTCAGAATCGTGTATAAAAAAGTGAAAGAAACAGAATTTTTTATTATAATGAGTTGTATCGCATTTGTTTGTGAAGAGTCATTAAAGCCTCATGAAGGGCCGACACAGGTTACTTTGGAACATCGTCATCCTTCATATCGTCATCTTCATCATCATCATCATCATCATCATCATCATCATCATCATCATCATCATCATCATCATCATCATCATCATCATCATCATCATCATCATCATCATCATCATCATCATCATCATCATCATCATCATCATCATCATCATCATCATCATCATCATCGTCATTATCAGCTTCATGTAATTGTTTTTAGTATCATCATTACCACCAGGCTGATCACCTCTACCAATAAAATCATCTTCTTAATTTGATTGTTATAAGTAAATAGTTAACATGGTCTCAATGACTATTCATATTATCGTTACAACAATCACGCGCCTTTTTTTCGCGCAATCGTTACCATTTCAACTGTGATAAAGCGACCACTATCACCTGTCTGTGTTATTTGTAAACAAAATGAAAGAAACACGTAAAGGTATTAGATTTTATTGTTGATTAAAAAGCAGACACGTATATGAATTAAGACAGACTGAAATCTATTTTAATGCAAAGGCAATGAGTCTTTCAATGCATATATAGTTTTAAATTACATCAGACAGACAATCAGCTACAAATGAGACAATAATATAATGTCATGCAAAAATTAAAAGCACAGCAGCCAAATAGAATTTTGAAATTACATCCATTTAAATTCGAATAACAGTCATCCCGTCAACTAAGTCAGAATTACTTTCAATGGGTATAAGAGAATACAGCCTATACTTACTACTATACTTACTACATAATAATTATAGAACATTGTTTTAACACACCAAACAGTTTAGACAGGCTTGGATGCTACTGCTACTTTGTTCTTGCTGTATTTGTTGTAATTGGTATTGTTAATGTTGTTAATGTTGTTGTTGTTGTTGTTGTTGTTGTTGTTGTTGTTGTTGTTGTTGTTGTTTTTGTTTTATTGTTGTTGTTGTTTTTGTTTTATTGTTGTTATTGTTGTTTTTGTTTTATTGTTCTTGTTGTTGTCGTCGTCATTTCTAAAAAAAATTGGGAATCGTAAAGAAAATAATATGTTAAAAAAAAATTGGGAATCGTAAAGAAAATAATATGTTAAATGAAAATTATATATGATAAAACCTCTCCTACACTGGCCTTCGCAGAAATTCAAGCCAAGAGGCAATTTT
Organism: Elysia chlorotica; assembly: GCA_003991915.1. Lineage (NCBI taxonomy): Eukaryota > Metazoa > Mollusca > Gastropoda > Plakobranchidae > Elysia > Elysia chlorotica. The sequence goes on along the minus strand of RQTK01000382.1, from coordinate 283,259 downwards.
GTCCATAGACAGATGGATTACGTCTGAAGTGCTTTGCGAAACGTACAATCCCGTGAACAGGGATCGGCTGTTTTCAAGGTTAAAATAATTGGGTCGCTAAATATACAACCATCGATAGAATAAAAAGGGCCAAGGCTTTTATGGACCTTATTTTCCAGTTTCCTCCTGGAAAACCGTTTCACTTCCTGGTCAACTGGTTCTATTCTACTTTCCAAACGACCAAGAGTCTATTGTGGCAGCAGCATTCTCAATCATAAAATAGTCTGGTGCACTTAAAACCACCGTCCTACGGAATTCCCCATGGGAACCTAGATTCTAGGAGACGCTAGACAAGGAAGTTAACAATTTTTTGTTTAATTTGATCGCCGCAAACATAACTAAGCCCCTAAGGATCATGATGTGGAACTTTATTTCATTTTTGTTCCATTGAGGTTAATAAACGGTCTGTCTGCGTCGGGAATTACCCATTTCTTGTACATTTTCTTTTGTACACAGCTCAAAAATGCCTCCTACTAATACTACTTTTGCTTTATGATTCATAAACCCATTTCTTTCCTTTACTTCAATCATCATGAAATTTGCAATCTTGGTACTTTTTTATATTTACACACCAGAAAGAACCCAAAACCAATTTGCAAATGAAATTTTAAAGAAAATAATAATAAAACCAATCTCGTTTTTTAGTTATGTCTAAATGCCACTTGTATATTATTGACAGATTATAAAAAGGCAACGAATAAATGAGTATGTTTTAATACATCACGGTCCTTTTGGAAGTGTTATGTTATCTTGTCACATTCCACTCAACTGTTAATCTGTTTTAATCAGGACCTTGAGATGTGCAGTTGTTTATTTCTATTATCTTTTGTTTACTAATTTTGTGTCAATTTCACAGCCAGTAGTGCGAGAAAAGAAGCAGCAGTGATTTGTGGATATATTGCAGATCTAGTTTGTTGATGTTATTGTTGCACCTGCTGCTCCTGTTATTGTTGTTTTTGTTGCTGTTATTCTTGATTTTGTTGATGTTGCTGTAGTGTTATAATAGTATTGATAGTAGCAGCAGAAGTACAATGTAGCAGATATAATTATTGTTTTTCCAACAGTTAGAGGACGTAAAAGTAGCAGCAGCAGTAGAATTAAAAGAAATAGTAGTAGTACTAGTAGTAGTAGTAGCAGCATCAGCAGTATTAGTAGTAGTAGTAGTAGTAGTAGTAGTAGTAGTAGTAGTAGTAGTAGTAGTAGTAGTAGTAGTAGTAGTAGTAGTAGTAGTAGTAGTAGTAGTAGTAGTAGTAGTAATCGTAGTAGTAGCAGCAATAGTAGAAGTAGAGTTAGTACTATAGTGATAATGGTAGTAGTAGTAGTAGTAGTAGTAGTAGTAGTAGTAGTAGTAGTAGTAGTAGTAGTAGTAGTAGTAGTAAAAGTAGTAGTAGTAGTAGTAGTAGTAGTAGTAGTAGTAGTAGTAGTAGTAGTGGTAGTAGTAGTAGTAGTAGTAGTAGTAGTAGTAGTAGTAGTAGTAGCAGCAGTAGTAGTAGTAGTAGTAGTAGTAGTAGTAGTAGTAGTAGTAGTAGTAGTAGTAGTAGTAGTAGTAGTAGTAGTAGTAGTAGTAGTAGTAGTAGTAGTAGTAGTAGTAGTAGTAGTAGTAGTAGTAGTAGTAGTAGTAGTAGTAGTAAAAGTAGCAGTAGTAGTAGTAGCAGCAGTAGTAGTAGTAGTATTTGTAGTAGTAGTGATAGATGTAATAGCACTTGGTAATTGTTCTATAAGCGAAAGAAGTGAAGGCATTATTATAATAAGAGGAAGAATCTAAAGATGTAATACTGTTTTAAATAATAATAATCCTCTTCATAAATAAATGCATGTGACATTGTGTAAGGTTTTATATATATATATTATATCTTCTTTTTTTACCACAACAGTTCAGTTTCTAAACTAAACAAACATTCTTTAAACACATCTAGTAAAATTCGTCTTTAGCCTCAACGTGACTGACAAAGTGAAATAGGCGATATTTTTTGCTGCCCAGTCTATGTTTTAATCAACCGGTCATCAAATAAATGGGGTTCGTACTTATTAGAAAATCGTAATGTAAACAACTCTGACTTTTCACCTTTATTTCTTACTCCATTAAAATCACCAGTTATCCATAGTAGTTAACACGTTACCAGTGATCTTGAAACCCTTCACTATTTTTTAGATTTACATTTTGAGAATATGAATAATGTTTATGTGAATGTTGTGTGTCATGTGTTTATTTTCCGGAATCAAATCCTTTGATCTTTAAGTGAAATCTTATGCAATTTGAAATAACATCAGAAATACAAAACGAATCAGTTGGAATTTAGTATTTACTAATATAGTTAAGCTACATCTAAAAAAGAGAGCATCACTAAAATGTTTGTAAATTTAAACAAGTTAAGAGTAGTGCCCCCTCTCAATGGCTTTCATTAGTAAGCTTTTTCATACCAAAACACAGAAGCATGCAAAACTAATTATCTTTTCAATACTCCTTTACAAAAGGCAACATAATGAACCTTTTACAAAATTTTTCAATATGCTATCACACAAAACAGACCAATTCCACACAGACAGATTTTTGTTAAAGCTAAAAATAATGAGATGACATTATCACAAAAGCTGTCTTTTTTATACAATCAAACCGTTTAAGTAGCACTTTCATAACGATTGAAACAATGCGAGGACTTTAATTCTCAAACTTATTGACTTCAACACTTACCCTCACTCTCACCATACTGTCAGAGCCTTACGAAAATTAAGCTCAATACGAAAGTGTAAGATACAAAGAAATTACGGTCAAATATTCTCAAACATGCGTCTAAGCGATGAAGATGAGGAGGATACATGTACTAGTATAAAGACCGAATTGGATAGAACTGTTAAACATCTACGTTACGACCAAACTGGTTGCGCGCTTGACTACCTGGCAGAAGAGTATGGTCAGAGCAACCCCGATTGCCTGTACAAGGAATATTAGAGAAAAAAGTTAACACATTAGTAGAAAATGTATATAATTATATATAAAGGAAAGGGGAAAAGGGGGGGGGGGAGTACAAATTTGAATACTTATAATAAAACATAGTAAAACAGTATCCTACAAGAATAAATTCAAACTGTAATTAATTATAACAGAGCAGTAAAAAAAAAATACAAAAAAACAAAAACAAAAAAACACCACAAAAAATGTTTACGCATGATTTGTATCGGTGTTTTTTTTGTAAGTAGTAGCTCTTTTGTCTAGCTATGGTACTCCTGCTTGTTAAGTTAAGAAATTTATATTGAATGACATTTGACAGATTAATTTGATGCAGACTTGTTCGAGTATGTTTATTCAGTGTAAACAATGTAAAGCGTTTTTAAATTTTAAAATGGACGGCGCTAAAAAGTAATTAATTAATTAATTAATTAATTATTTATTATTATTATTATTATTATTATTATTATTATTATTATTATTATTATTATTATTATTATTTTCGAGTATGTTTATTCAGTGTAAACAATGTAAAGGCGTTTTTAAATTTTAAAATGGACGGCGCTAAAAAGTAATTAATTAATTTAATTAATTATTATTATTATTATTATTATTATTATTATTGCATACAGCCCATGAAAGACAAAGATACCAATTTCTATTCTCATTCATTACTTGGCGTTAGAGGCAAGGGATCGTAAGTAAATCGCCAGAGGAGCTTACAACTCGTCTCAAGACGCCTTACATGTTTTAAGACGAGTCGTAAGCTTACCACAACGTTGTACTTACGAACCAAGCTTAAAAAAAATGAAATTACCAGAACCACAGCGACGCCGAAGGACACTCCAACGATGACTTTATAGCGATAGATGAGAAAATCCTTGACCTCTTCAGAGACGAATCGGTAGTAGTAGTAATTACAGCTCTGTAAGTGGAGGATCAAAGCAGGGAGGATTTTAAAATGATTATAATTTAAGAATAATTCATTGATATGAAGAGTATTATAGTTACTTGAATGGTCGTTTTACTCTTGACAAGGCCGACACAGTTCAATTCTTAGTTTGAGGAAAATTTGGGGGTATAGACACATTCATTGATACAAATATATTTTATCTCAGTCCATATTCTTCCAGTTACGAACACTTCTCAAACATGAGACATGATGAAGAAGAACAACTAATTTGCTCGAGACCTAGGTAAACACACACATTTTAGTTATATTTCACAACACGAGACCTTTTCCCGTCTCGTTATTAATAACTTTCCCCATTTTTCCCACTGCAAATATGTTCCGCATTCATTGCCCCTGACCGGTAAGTGCAATCAGTAATTGTTATAACATCTTTTTCTTCCCGCCGTAAAGAATCCTCCTGGAAACTTTGAGGACATTCAACCAGGATATAGATTGGCTGTCTCAATCCGGTTCAGAGAGATTGTATTCCTCTTCCAATTCCGCTCCAGTATCCATCTTTCTTTGAGAAATTCCCCTTACCATTCTCCATGGATTCCCTCTCGACACCGAGCAATAATAATACTTCACATTATTTTCTTCCAAACGAAAGGGAATTACAATAAATTTACCAACGGGCAGGTACGGATTGCAGGATTGCGCTACCTTTGCAAAATTAGTGAGCAAGATATTATTATTTTATAAAGTAGGCTTGCCTCGATATTTTAATGTCCCCTAGATTTCCCTAAGAATTCCAAACGAGACGGGTCCACCAACTAATATACGATCCACGAATGATCATGTTTTTTTTCTATCTTTAGAGTTGCTTTGAATTGTTGAAAGTGTATTAAAATATTAATTGTTCTCCAAATTATTTTTTTCACCTGAATATTTAACTCAATTCTTTTATTGTTTGTTTACTAACTTATAAAGATGCCCCGCCTTCAGATATTAAAACGCTTAAATTAAACTATTCCTTTATTTTTACGTTTCGAATCAGGGCAACACGCATTTAACCAATACAATATTTTATTTTTATTTTTAGGAAAATTAACTCCAATTCCAATCTACAGGTCCTACTTAAATGTTAAGACGTTAAAAATCAATATCTTTATCTACATAGTGTCTACTTTTGCTGTTTTATGACAGAATGTACTCATTGATGCCTCAAAATACCAAAATGAGAAAGAGCATATAGAAAAAAATAACACTTAAGCATTTCCTTTCTGACATGTAAACCCAGAATTTTACTTTGCTTTTGGATGCCCCTTTTAGCCACTCACATTGTCTAAACTTTTTACTTAAAACGTTTCATTACTAACTCTATTTTACGACTCTTTTTAACCCTAATAGATTAAAGCTGGGCGTTTGAATGTTCGTATCATTTACCTTTATATTATTTTAATGACCTCAATTTTCACACCCATTTGAATCCATTGATTTAATTTGCTACATGGGTGATGTTTATAGGGTCATTCGTCAAACAAGTGTTATGTTTTGTTTTCTAAAAACCTGTATCGATTTGTATAATCATGTACAGTTTGTTACATTATTGTATTTGTAAAAGCATGACTAAGTCAAATGACTTCATCAAAGGGACAAATAAAAGTTTATCTTATTTTATCTTATCTTATCTTATCTTATCTTATCTTATCTTATCTTATCTTATCTTATCTTATCTTATCTTATCTTATCTTCTAACATCTTATGCTGGAACGATCTGATACCCTGTTCTCATCCTGTGGTAAGCATGATGTGGGCACACGCCGCTTCTCCACCCTCCCTTGGCTGTCTCTGATGTAGAAATCCTCGGAGGCTCTTTTCGCTCCACAGCATCGAAACTGGAAAGAATTAAAACATCAGCTATTTCAGCTTTACCGCTTTCACAGTCTTACATTATAAAGGCGTAATGACCATGGAGGTTCGTTAGCGTTGGTTGTACACACACACACACACACACACACACAAAGAAGAAAAAATCAACAATAAATTTAACAAAAAAACAAACAAAACAAAACACCAACAAAAACAACCAAACAATAACAAATCAACAACAACAACAAACAAACAAACAAACACACAAGCAAACAAAAATACAAAAAAAAAGAAAAAAAAAAAAGGAAAAAGAGGATATTTTTTTTTGTCATGATCATTATTATAAAAAAAGTTGAATCAAAGTTATTTTCCCTTTTTTTACAATCAATCTTGCAGATCTTTCATTTTGATTTCCTGGAATGTTTTTATAGATTTAATGATTAGATTGGACAAAATCATATAATTATTCAAATGAAATAATTAAAAAAAAAACCTCAACAAATCTTTTCTTGGAGGCCTTTAAAACCTGACCCAAGGTTTCCAAGAATAGAAGGCAATGTTACCGAATTGAGCAAAGTGAAAAGATTTTTGCATAACAAAAGTAATTTAAAAAAGTATCAGTTTTAGCATAGATAGAACACAATGGAACCAAGAGAGTATTTTGTTGAAAATGTCTCCTAAACTAAAATTGTAAACTGTCCTATCTGTGTGCGCACTTTCTTAGAGTATTTCAAAAGATTCTTTAAAAAAAGTTTGTTTATTTTGGCGACTCCTGCAACACTTAATTTTGGACCCCAAAGATCGAAATAAAAAGTTCTTAAAAAAATTTAAAAGTTTTGTTCATTGACTTTTCAAACAACATAATGTGACCAAATAACAAACAAACAAACGACAATACGAAAAACAAAAAAGGAAACGACAAACCTGTCTGAAAAACCTGCTAATTCCAATTTTTGTCTCCTTTATAAAATCATAAAATCAAGTAGAGCTTTTATTGAAATAGAAAACCTTTAAACCTAACGCCAGATAGGTAAGACACATGATGTTTAAAATAAATTATATATTATTATTAATAAAACACTTTCTATAGTGCTCTACCCCAAACATGGTTAGCTCAGAGCACTTCATAATAATAAAAAAAAACAACAAAACATGTGCATTTTATTAACAATTACAAGAACTTTAACATAGTTATGTTCTCTATAGAGGGAGGGAGAGAATTCTCTCCCTCTCTCCGGGTTTAACGTCTCCTAGGTTCCCCTGGGGGGTCCTATACGGCGAATTAACGTAGTTATAAATACACCCCAAATTAAAAAGCTTTCACATAGTTATAAATACACCCCAAATTAAAAAGCTTTCAACAATAAAAGAAAAAAAAACAGGTAGGCTTACCCTGCGGTGAACCTTGTCCATGAAGTCTTTGGACTTGGAGTCGATGAAGTAGTTCCTAACGCCGCGAGCTATGTTGGAGTCCGTCTTACTCTCAAGCTCAGTCTTTTCACCAGGGTGAAAAAATACCAAGGGAATTTGAAAATAGTTTTAAGTATATGCCTACTATGCCGTATGAAATTTTAGCAATTACTAGAAATGAAAAAAAAAAGCATTAGTCATTAAGCTATTAATAAAAAAAAAACAAAAAACAAAGAGAGATAAAAAACGTGACTGTTTTTTTTTTCTTTCTAGGAATAAGCTATCTCTCTTTCTTTCTGTCGTAGGTCTCTGTTTAGTGTACTACGATATTCTCTTTTTTTGCATTGATATCATTATAGTGCTTTTCTCCATTTAACTCCTTTTTTTTAAATTCTTGGATTTTAGTTTGAAAATTCAGCCACGCCTCCCTCTTTCCTGTTATTTTTTTCACCCCCTCCTTCATAAATTAACCTCTACCCCCCTCTTTCCTTTTGTTTTCTTTTGATTTCTTCATCTCCGTCGTAATTTTTAAAATCCTTGTTATTTCTCTCCCCCTTGTGTTCTTTAGCTTCTCCTCCGCCACCTTCTGTATTGCTATATTCCCTTTCCCACCACTGCATCATGTTCCTTGCTTAAACTAGTTTTAAAAAATACCCTTGATGTTTGTAAGTATGCCTTACGGTCATCGTGTTCACATCATCCTGTTGAACGCGGGCCCAGATGCCGATTCCAATCAGACCCAGCATCAAGCACGCCAGACAAACAGCAAACTGGGCGTCCATAAAACGATAATAAAGAAATGATTTTTTCCTGCAGCTAAATTACATTAATGTATGTAAGACAGGTGGTATCCATATGGAGCGCGTTGGTGCACTGTGGTTGAATTGAAAATTATGAATTTGATAGCGCATATTAAAATGAATAGTCGAGTAAAACATTAGGATAGCGCATAAAATGAATAGTGGATTAGAACATTAGGAAGAGTGCAAACTATTGTGGTAGAAGGAATAATTCAAATTAACTCAATGCAATTATTTTTTTTTCAACCTTACATTTCCTCTCTTTCTAAAGATATAGGTAAATTGAATTGTTTGTTATTTTAGGTAATTTTAGAGGTTAGAATACGTTAAATTAGAATGAAAACCAGAGATATTTTAAACACAAACTTAAAAATGATACAGAATTAAACAAATCAAACTTACAAATACGTAACATTCCGAACGAACTTGCTATATTAATAATTTATATCCAAAATCACTAAACCATTTAAGATGGTAGAAGATGGTAGAAAATAATATATCAAACAGTTAAAATGGCAAGCTGGTAGAACGGAGAGTGCCCTTACATGAATATAACTAAAATACCGATATTATCACATATAACTTAAACGTACCGCTGTAAGGAGACACGTATTCTCTTTCACTGCCCCGCAACATCCAATAAAAGTGATGACGATGAGGACGATGCCAAAAAACATAAGCAAATAAGCTAGGGTCACCGTGACATCGTCTCCTTCTGTGGCACTATGAAAATAGAGAAAACAAAGTTTAAGTACAGCTTGCAAACGCTAAACAAGGAGAAGATTGATGGGTTTAAAAGAATGGACTGAGATATCGGTTAAAAAAAAGCTAATAATTATCATTTTAAAGAGATCTTACATGGGTTGAATAATAAACAGGGTTTGTTTAAGTTGGTTACGGCCCCTAGTCATGATTGAAGACACAGAAAAAAATACGTCCTGTTATTATGGCAAGTCTTACAATAGCATGACAATGTGGACATCTTTGAAAAGAGGCTCATACCATAGAAACAACGCCCTCAAAAAAAAGTAAAAAAAAACTTGTTATATAACAGAGATATTTAAACCCACCACCAATATTAACGACAACCAAAGCCACTAGAATGAAAACCCAAGTAAACGAAAAGTAATACTATTGCTATTTATAGTAGAAACAGTAGAAGCAGTAGCAGTAGTAGACGTTTATCTATAGAAGTAGGGATAGCAGCATCAGCATCAGCAGCAGCAGTAGTAGTAGTAATAGTAGTAGTAGTAGTAGTAGTAGTAGTAGTAGTAGTAGTAGTAGTAGTAGTAGTAGTAGTAGTAGTA